>JAHHFQ010000034.1:0-13734 GCA_018831715.1 Matsumurasca onukii | reverse complement strand
ATTTGCTGTGCAATTACCTTCGAAAATGAATGTTCGTATGGCTATGTGCGTGACACTGGGATGACACCGTTGAAGAAGCCCGCCTTCAAGCTACATGTCCGTATAGGTTTATTTATGGTTAGGATTACTTTTTCAACCGAACAAAAAGTAAAAGAATACAGTGGTAAAGTCATTGGCTTTGATATATTACAACCAGATGCTTTGAAAGAAGCAATTGCCTTTAAGTAAATGGTGAGTTGCATGATCTCTCACGTGAAATTGAAGCTGATGCAGAGATAGAGGTGATACAACTGAGTGACGAAGCCGGTTTAGATATAATAAGGCATGATGCTGCTCACATAATGGCACAGGCAGTGAAAGAGCTATTTCCTAATACTCAGATTACTATCGGCCCAACAATTCAGGACGGTTTTACTATGATTTTGCTACAGGTCGTACCTTCACTACGGACGATCTTACCGCAATAGAAAAGAAAATGAAAGAGATTGTAAAAGTAACCACAGATTTGTTCGAGAAGTTTGGACTCGCAAGCAGTCAGTTGATTTCTTTAGTGGTATAGGCGAAAAATATAAGGTTGATATTATCTCATCCATACCAGAGGGTGAAAACCTAACTGTTTATAGGCAAGGTGATTTGTTGACCTATGCCGTGGTCCGCACTCACCATCAACCGGCAGAGTTAAAGCGTTTAAACTTATGAAAGTAGCGGGTGCATACTGGCGAGGTGATGCAAAGGGCCAATGTTGCAGCGAATATATGGCACAGCATGGAGAAATAAGGATGAATTAAACGCTTATCTTGAGTGTCTCAAAGAGAAGAGAAACGTGATCACCGCAAAATTGCCAAGGATATGGATTTATTTCACATCCAAGAGGAAGCTGTTGGGCAGGTTTTGGCATGAACAAGGATATATTCTATATAATGTTCTTGAGTCTTACATCAGAAAGAAGCTAATAAATAATGGCTATTTTGAGGTAAAACTCCTATTTTAGTAAGTAAAGAGCTGTGGGAAAGATCTGGACATTGGGATAAGTTTCGTGAAAATATGTTTATTGTTGACGAATCTGAGAATAAAAAAGTTAGCAATAAAACCCATGAATTGTCCTTGTCATGTGCAGATTTTAATTCTCACACGGAGCTACCGTGATTTACCAATACGTATGGCAGAGTTTGGCACATGCCATAGAAATGAAAGCTCAGGCTCATTGCGGACTGATGCGAGTGCGTGGTTTTACGCAAGACGATGCACACATTTTTGTATGGAAGAACAAGTGAATTCTGAGACTATAAAGTTTTGTGACCTTTAAAAGAAGTATATTCAGAGCTTGATTTAATGAAATTTCTGTGAAATTTTCAGACCGTCCAGATATTAGAGCAGGTAATGATGAAGTGTGGATAGAGCTGAAAAAGCGCTGCTTGAAGCCGTTAAAGAAGGGCTTGAGTTATAAACTTAACCCTGGTGAAGGTGCATTTTATGGTCCAAAGTTAGAGTTCGTTTTGAAAGACGCAATAGGCAGAAATTGGCAATGTGGAACATTACAAGTTGATTTCATTTTACCAGAACGTCTGGGAGCTTTTATATAGAGATGGGCACAAGCATCACCCTGTCATGTTACATAGGGCAATTCTTGGGACTTTTGAGCGTTTTATCGGAATTTTGATAGAAAATTATGCAGGAAAATTTCCAGTTTGGCTTGCTCAACGCAACTTGCTATTCTGACCATTACAAATGAAGCTGACGGTTACGCCACAGAAATTAGCAATATTTTAAAAGAACAAGGTGTGAGAGTCAAGACTGATTTGACCAATGAAAAATTAGTTATAAGATACGTTTGCATAGTTCAAACAAGGTTCTATATTGTGGATTGTAGGCAAAAATGAAGTTACAAGTAAAACTGTGTCAGTAAGAAATTTAGGATCGGAAAGACAGGAGTCTTTTTTCTTTGGAAAAGGCTAATGAATCGCTGTTAAAAATATTAATTTGAATTAAGGGAGTTAAAGTTTGCAAGTTAAAAGAACAATAAAAACAGAATTAATGGATTTATCACAGCTAAGGAGGTACGCTTAGTTGATCATAGTGGTGAAATGGTCGGAATCGTGCCAATAGAACGAGCTTTGGAATTTGCACAGGTGTTGGTTTAGACTTGCGGAAATTGCACCTGATTCAACCCCTCCAGTATGTAAAATTCTGGATTATAGCAAGCAAAAGTATGATATAAAAAAGAAAGCAAGTGAAGCAAAAAGAAACAAAAAACATTAACTATAAAAGAAATTAAACTGGGTCCCAATATTGGTGATCACGATTACGGAACAAAATTGCGTCAAGCAAGAGACTTACCCACGGACATAAAATTAAAGTCACAATGAGATTTAGAGGAGAGAGAGCTTATAAACACTGAAGTTGGACTGGAAAATTAGAACGGCTAATTCGAGACACTGAAGATATCGCAAAGGTAGAATTGGCTAAAAGAGAAGGGAATCAATATTTTTAGCTCTGGTTGCTAAGTAGCAAAACGGCTTAAGAAGTATAAGTAAAGTTAAATTATCGCTCTCTTTGATAACATGGCGAAAATGTCTTATTAATCCTTGAATCGGCCAAGCTGCAGCATCGCCAAGTGCGCAAATTGTACGTCCTTCTATTTGAGTTGTAAGGTCAAGCAGCTTATCTATTTCATCAGGCTTAATATCTCCTGCCACCATCCTCTTCATAATCCTCCACATCCATCCAGTACCTTCACGGCATGGTGTGCATTGTCCACAGGGACTCATGCATATAAAAGTGTGATAACCTCTCTATTGCAGCTATTATATCAGTTGATTTATTTATCACTATTACAGCAGCAGTACCAAGCCCTGATTGTGCAGTTCTTAATGAATCAAAATCCATTTCAATAGTATCACATATAGATTTTGGAATTAATGGCACTGAAGACCCACCAGGTATTACAGCAAGTAAATTATCCCAACCTCCTCGCACTCCACCTGCGTATTTTCAATTAATTCACGTAATGGAATTCCGAGCTCTTCTTCAACATTACACGGGTTGTTTACGTGCCCTACAATACAAAGACCTTGGTACCAGTATTATTTGGTTTACCAAGAGATGCAAACCATTCTCCTCCGCGATTCAGAATATCTGGAACCATGGCTATAGTTTCAACGTTGTTTATTGTGGTTGGGCAGCCAAAAGTCCAACACCTGCGGAAATGGAGGCTTCATGCGAGGAAAGCCCTTTTCCTTCAATTGATTCGAGTTGAGCTGTTTCTTCCCCACATATGTAAGCTCCTGCGCCCTATGGATAAACACATCAAGATCATAACCTGATTTGCAGGCATTTTTCCAATAAACCTTCTTTATATGCTTCCTCAAGTGCTTTTTGAACTAAATATTCATTATAAAATTCACCTGATATAAATATACGCAACTGATGCGCTGATCGCTTTGCCGGCCAGGAGAATTCCCTCAAGTAACTTATGTGGCTCATATCAATATATCTCTATCTTTACATGTACCAGGTTCTGACTCATCTGCATTGACTACTAAATATGCTTTTGGAAGATTCTTGGGCATAAAGCTCCACTTAAGGCCGGTGGAAAATCCTGCACCCCGACCTCTCAAACCGGATTTCTTTACTTCATCAATGATCTTTGCTGATCCTAAATCTAGTAACTCCTTTGTCTTTGCCAGCTACCACGTTTTTGCACCCTCAAGTAGTGGAGTTCCTTTACCATTTAGGTTGGTGAATATTTTGTCTTGTTCTTTTAGCATGTTTTTCAAAATTTGTGAGTGATCCCGACGCGATTCGAACGCGTGACCCACTGATTAAAGTCAGTTGCTCTACCGGCTGAGCTACGGGATCATTTCATTTTCAGCTATACTAAACATCAATACAGTTTTTATCCGTTTTAATCAAACTAAAATTTTCAGTGTGGTTAAATAAATTATATAATATACTGCGTTAGTGATAATTTAGTTAAAAATTTTAAAGGAAAACTTCTTGTTAATTTTCAGTTCACAGATTTATTTGATGCTGTGACGTATAACGCTAAGGAGACAAAAATAGAGAAGTGTGTACACCCTGCAGAATTTGTACACTATTTAGCAATAGCCTAATGGATAAATATTTCTTGCATTTCAGCCTGAGTGATTTATGCTTTTAAGCAAGAATTACCTGGGGGGTATAGCTCAGCTGGTAGAGCATCTGTTTTGCACGCAGAAGGTCAGCGGTTCGATCCCGCTTGCCTCCACCAGTCTCATACAGCTCTAGCCGCCACAAAACCTGTCAAAGCAGCTTATTTTAATCTATGAGGGTTTTATACTACTTTCCTGAAAATCCTATTTCTTTTCATAACTTTTCTCTATGCAAGTAATGTTTGTTATTATAATTGATATATATCAACTTAACAATAAATTAATCAATAAATGTTAGAATAGCTATAATTAAATTTATTAGGTAATACTCATGAGTGGAAAACATGTTTTAAGATGGTGCCAGGAAAAGAGGTGCTTAAAGACCAAGTTAGACATAACATAGATTGGTCTAGAACGCATCGTGCACCTGTTAAAAAAGTTGAGCTTGTACCACTGGATGATAAAAATGATGGCAATTAAACTTACCTGCAAAATTTGTGGCGATCTTTGCAAAGACCGTTTCATATGCATAGAGAAAATGAAGAAGGTCTTGCAAGCAAGGTAAATATGATTCTAACTCAGATTATGTAAACAATAAGCATGCACTTGTATATTACAGTAATACATTAGTTGCTAGCAATTGCAACAAATTTTGTGAAGGGTATGGTTATTAGTGGTTGTAGAGTACTGTTGGGTCGGAACGACTGAAATACCAATATGTAACATGGGAAGAGTCAGATACTGGTAACAATAAATATTATTTTCAGACAGGAAGGAAATATAATTGACTCACCTGACAATGAGGCATTATAAGACATTATGTTATACTGCGGTGAGAGACAGATGATAAGAGATATAGTACTACCCAATATACCAGAGAGTATACTATTATCAAACGCATTTGCCAAAATTTTTGCTGAGAACCTAACAGAAAACCAGTTAAAGACCCTTGCCAATACTCTTAGTAACGAGCAACTGCAAAAAAAATTCCTGAACTGAATTCAAATCAACTGCAGGTTCTTGCACAGAATTTAACAAATAACCAACTGCAAAAATAATTCCTGAACTGAGTTCAAACCAGTTGCAGGCCTTAGCAGAGAACTTAACAGATGAACAACTCCAAGCTTTAGTGGATCATCTAACCACCACCAATTACAAACTCTCGCTCAGGAATCCAGAAAAGTACAAATAATTGTTCCTATTTTAAATGATGCTCAGCTTGAAGCTCTAGTTAGAGACTTAAATCCAGAGCAAGTAAAAAGAAATTTTACCTCACTTAAAAGTGGATCAGTTCAAAAGCACTTATTAAAACTTTAAATGACGAGCAATTTACAGTGCTTGCAAAAGACTTAGCTGAGCACCACTTGACAATACTCTCCAAAGAATTAGAAGGTGATCAGTTGAAAGCTTTAGTAAATAATCTGCAAGAAGATCAACTGAAAGACTTAGTTAATAAGCTTGATCATGAGAAACTCGAAGCAATTGCTCAGGATTTAACTGATTCTAATAGGATTCAGATTATCATTAAGTCTTAGCTAACAACCCAGAAAAACTTCAAGCTTTTGCTCGCAATATGTCTAATGAGCAGTTTAAAGAACTTTGGATAACGTAGGCGCAGAAGAGCTTAAAGATATTATTCACAAACTGCCTTATGAGAAAGTGACAGCTGTAATTGGTGATCTTGGCAATCAAGATCAGTCCAAAGCTATTATTGATGCATTAAAAGGGGAACTTGAAGAGCAGAGTAAACAGAACAAGGAAATGATTGAGATGCTCAAGCAAATCAAGGACGATATGCCAGACATTGGACAGGCTCAGACTTTACAATAGTAGACATTAATAATGACTCACTGTTATTTGTATAGTAGTGATTTATAAAGATAAGTAGTTTTTATAGGAGGTAACTATTATGAATAAAAATATAAAATTATATTCTAGTGAAGAAGTTGAATCAAATAATACATTTACAACTTTCGAAGCCGAAGTTTGATAAACCAAGCTTTGAAAAGCCAGTAATAAAGAAGATTGTCAGTGGTAAAACAAAGGAAGAATTTGATATAACTAAAGATATGACAACAAGAAGAGATTGATAAGATGCCACAAATTACATTGACCATAAAAGCACCTTAAAATTTTATGATGGCTTGATAAACAGCATTAATAAGTATGACGAAAATATGGATAGTGCATTCAAAGTGGTATAATAACACAATTATCATCAACCATAGATAGTATAGGCAGCAAGACAAGTAGTATAGACAGTGAACTTGCAGATCTTAGGAATTCGATTCCAGATATTGAGAAGCTCCTCCATTACTCCATATTACTGGTGAAGAGAACGGATTGTTTTATAAAAAAGGTAATAGCCTGATATCAGGCTATTTTTTTTTCACATACCATTCAATGTAGCTGAATTGATTTTGAAATTCTAATTTTTTATAGGAGTTAGCATGAATAATAGTAAACAAGAAAGCAAAACGAACTAAAGTAATAAGCAAAATAGAAGTTAACGCCAAACCTAAAGGTTATGATGAAACAGTTGCGCGAAATCCAGCGCAGCTTGTTATGTCCACAAAGCTTTAGATAAATTAATCGCAGAGCTGAACACGAAATTCGTTCCTGAATTGGATGATGTATTGCATAACAATAGCAACTCTATCAGTCAATTAAATGACATGCTAACAGAAGAAAGGAGTTTGACGAGCTAATAAAAGATCTCAGTGATTTAAAACAAGCTTTAGACGATATTGCTCCTCCACCAGCATCTCCTCCATTATTCCATGTTACTGGCGAAGAGAATGGATTGCTTTAATAAAAAGGTAACAGCTTGCTAGCAGCCTGTTACTCTCTACATATCGTTTCAATACAGCTGAATTAGGGAATCTATTTTAAAACTTTCGGCATATAGTTCTCATCATGTTTTGCAAACACTGTATCTGCAAGAAAAAAGTACTATTATCAAATATTTTACCTGCACAACAACACCACTTTTTCTGAGAACATTGGTGGAAGTATTCCTTGATATTTTACCATAATGCTTTTGTTAAAATCTGTCATTTGAAAACTACTTCGCTTTCGCTCCGTATCACGCTATTTTCAACAACCATTCCACCAACACGGATTGGCTTTTGATTATTTGCAAAACTATTGCCTCACTTACTGTATAGAAAAATGAGATATTTTCTTTGAGCGTTGTTAAAATAAAAAACTGCACAACTTAAAAGCAGAAAATTCCTGAAGTTATAAGTAATCGCTTATGTTTCTTCTTCATTATTATCTTTCAGGCTTTCTAGAATTTTTTACTTTTAATATAGCAAGAAATGGTAAGAATCAGTTCTCCGGTAATCAATGTAAGACTAATAAGGTAAGCAAAATCACATACGTGTTCATAATATATCGTTAATAAATAACTCACCTGCATCAAAATAAATTAAGCTTCCATCCTTTGCTGCAACACCAATTTACCACTTTATCTATATCAGCAAAATTCCTTCATACAATTTGTCAGCTAACTTTACACTGATTTGCTCATTCATTTTGAATGCTTTTTTTAACCACATTTCTCTTATAGCATAAACCCATCAAGTAGCCATTGCTTTCTTAGCTTATTAAAATTTATTATTAATTTCTTTAACAGATCTATGTTAGACACAGACTCACCAATTGCTAATGCACGTTGTTCCTGGAAGTGGTGCATGACTGACATTAATTCCAATTCCTATAATGAACCAATTCGAATTGGATCTTTTTTCAAGCAATATTCCACTTATTTTCTTGCCATCAATAAGGGCATCATTTGGCCACTTATACTGGAGATTTAGACCATTTATAAATGACAGTATAGTATTTCCAACAGCAAGAGCAGTAACAAAAGTCAATTCTGTTAATTTGCTAACATCCGCAATTTTATTCACCAAACCCTTCTCTGTCATCCCAATGCCCTCTGATGTCATCCCAGTGCTTGACACTGGGATCCATTCTCTTTTTTTTCTAGATTCCAGCGTCACGCTGGAATGACCGAAAGCTGGCTTTCATTCAGATAATCGTTAAAGAGGTTTATCACCAAACCTCGCATAAAAATTACCCTCTGGAGAAACCCAACTTTTCCGGTGCGCCCCTGCCTTCTGTTTGTTTATCGGCAATAATAACGGTTTCATTTGATATTCCTTATCAATTAAATCCAACGCTTCTTTATTAGTGCTTGAAACTTCTTTGTAATGATGAATATGAAAGCCCTCAGGGATCACCTTGTCAGCCCTTAGTTCAATGAGGAGTAAAGATCTTCTACATACAAGAAAAGAACGAGGTTGATCAGTGAAGCACTGAAGTGATAATGAATAGACCCTTAGAATAAGCAACCCTTACTACTAGCTTTATCAAAATACATAACTTTCATGATATTTAAATAATAGTAGCATGATATCACACTCATTACAAGGATCAAGGACAGGCTGATAAAGCCAGAATTTATTAAACTTTTGAATATAAAAATTTAGCGAAAAACCCAGCAAGTGGAGGTATTCCTGACATTGAGAGTAACAGCACAGAAAAGATGAAATGCTACAATTGCGTTTCTTCTATACCAGATAAATTTGCAATATCACAATCGTCATCGTCAATTTGTACGAGATATGAGAATAGCCCCATGCTTGTGATATATATATCACCAGATACATTAAGGCACTATTCTGTTCCTGCTTGTGTAAAAATAGAAAGTGAAGCAAATATAAAACCAATGTGACCAATTGAACTGTAAGCAAGCAGCCTTTTTAAGTTTTGCTGACGTAAGGCCCCAAAAGCTGAGATAAGCACAGACAATGCTGAAACGTATAAGAAAATAGGCTGAACATAACTTTTACATTTACTAACTCTTCATTCATCAATCGAATTAAAAATGTTACAAGTGCAGCTTTTGGGCCGTAGAAAACGCAGTTACTATGGTAGGTGCACCTGATAGACATCTGGAGCCCACATATGAAAAGGAGCAATAGCAAGCTTGAAACACAAACCAATTAGGACAAAGACTAACCCAAAACTATTCCATAAGTTATCTGATGGTTTTGCAAGAATGAACCGAGCTCAGAGAAATTGACTTGTCCTGTATATCCATAAAGCAGCGACATTCCATATAGCATAATGCAGGAAGATAATGCACTGAGTGTAAAATATTTCACCTGCTTCACATGAATAAATCGAATCTTTATTAAAGCTCGCAAGAACATACAAAGATATACTCATCAACTCAAAAGCTAAATAAAAGAAATCAGACTATTTGCTGAAACCAAAGTTATCATGCCAAATAGCGCAAAAGAATCAGCATTGAAAATTCATACTTATAGTCATATTTTGATAAATTCAGCATCAAAAGTATTAAAATTCCTGTGCTGAGAATTAACCCTGGGCTGACCTGATGTATAAATTGAGTTTTAACAACGAATTAAAGAGAAAAATTTCATTGTTTTCTGCCGAAAGAATTAAAATAATCAAAGTTACCACTGTGCAGCCAAGTGCTAATAAGTTGATAGTTCTGCGGTTAAATATAATCCCAAGCAGCAGCAACACTAACGAGGAGATAATAGAGAACGTTTCCGGCAATATCTGTATATAATTCATAGCGCATTATATTTGACTAACAAATTTGCCATACATGGCTTCAAATAATTCAGTGCAAGGGCTGGGTAAAATCCAAGCAAAATAACAAACACTGCAAGCAGAATTAAGACAGAAAATTCTATGCTATCCAAACGGTTATTTAATAATTTAGAATAGCTAACCCCCATATTATTTGCTTACATAAATTCAGCATATAAACTGCGCTAAAATAGTGCCAAGTGATAAATCCTGTAAAAAACCCTATGCTCTTAAACATCCCAACCATAGCCAAAACTCACCTATGAACCCAGATGTTCCAGGGCCCTATTGAAGCCATTGAAAATAAAATGAACATAAACCAAATTTTGGCATTGTGTTTACTATGCCAAAATATTTGCAATCTCAAAGTTCCAGTTCGAGTATATAGCATTCCAACACACAAAAATAAAGCAGCAGAAATAAGGCCATGACTAATCATTTGAAATATGCTACCCAGTACTCCTTCCTCACAAAATGAAAAGAGGCCAGCAGTAACGATCCCATATGTGCTATTGAAGAATAAGCTATTAACTTCTTTATATCATCTTGAGCAAACGCAACTAGCGAAGCATATATCACCGCAATAATGCTCTGCACAACAACGAAATTTGAAAAATACAAACTTGCCTGAGGAAGCATTGAATAGAAAACCTTAAAATCCATATCCTCCCATTTTAATAAGCAAGCCAGCTAAAATCACAGATCCAGTTGGTGATTGTACATGCGCATCAGGAAGCCAAGTGTGAAATGGAAACATCGGTACTTTTATTGCAAAAGAAATAAAAAATGCAATCCACAGCAATGACTGCACTTCAAGATCAAGGCTTGGCACTAATGTAGCTAATTTTGTATATTAAACGTCCCAAAAGTGCTATAGATGTACACCAATCCAAGTAGAAATAATAATGAGCCAGTTAATGTATAAAGAAACAACTTAAACGTTGTGATATACCCTGTGTTTTCCTCCCAAATGCCAATAATAAAGAACATTGGTATTAAAAAACAAAAAAAACACATAAAAGCATAGCATTCAGTGAAACGAAAACCGACTACAAAACTCTCTCAAGCAGTAGAAATAATGCCATATATGGCCTAAGGGTTGTATAACTCATTTTGCAGTTGTAGAGTATACAAATTACAAACAAGAAAGTTGTAAGCAGAAGGAAAAGCAACGATATACCATCTATCCCTATTCCAACATTTCTAATTGGGTAGTTGACAAACTGAAAGTCCGCATCGTTATAATCAAATTCTATACAAGCTACAATGCTAAGCAAAAATGGAAGTACAGCAAAAATAGAGCAAGGAATCTTAAGTGTATAGATTGATGATTAATCCTGATTAAGGATAAAATCAACGCTCCTATCAGTGGAAGCAAAAATATACTAAGTAACAACACCTTCTATTTAATTCCAATAATATATAAAGCACCGATTATTAAAGTAACAAACATAATAAATGCATAATCAAATATATAACCAGTTTGTAACTTTATAGAACTTTTTGAACATTCATTAACCAACCTTACAACACCATTTGGTCCAAATGAATCAATAGCCTTAACATCAAACTTCCATAGCCTAGATATAAACCTTATCGGTGCAATTATAATAAACTCATACACCTCATCAAAGTACCATTTATTCTGCAAAAACTTAAGTAAAATTTACTTAATTTGCCTAATTACTTGATATTGGTAAATTAGGTACGCAAGTGCTATTCCACTTAGGCTTGTTAAGGTTGGCAGTAGTTTTATAAAGAAATTATGAACTCCATGCTCATCAATCATCACTAAACTTGATTTCCAAAACGCATTACTAGTTATGTTCAAAATATTTGCCCCCATATTCCAGAAAATACTGATCCAAAAGCGAGTATCAGTAATGGTATAAGCATAATCTTTGCGCCTCATATTAATTTTACTTTTTGGCTGTGGAACACAAGAAGCAATAACCTCCAAGAGTAAAACGCTGTGAAGAATGCAACAACTAAGCTTATTACAAAAGCAAAGCTATCCGTGCTATAAGCATGTTCAATTATCAAATCCTGAATAAAAAAAACCTGCAAATGGGAATATCCCAGAAAGCGCAAGAGATCCAATCCACATGAGAGCGTAAGTGCAAGGGATTTTCCAGCAATTTCCATTTTCTGAATGTTTTGCTCATGATGCATTGCATGAATCACATTGCCAGCACCAAGAAATAGTAGAGCTTTAAAAAAGCGTGTGTCATTAAATGAAAATAGCAACATTGTAAGCAGAAAGCCCACATGCCATGAACATATAACCAAGTTGACTGCAGGTTGAATAAGCAATTATTTTCTTTTATATCGTTCTGAGTAATTGCAACGGTGGCTGCAAAAAGCAGTGAGTGCTCCAACGATAACTATTAATTCTCGTGCCACATTTGATAACTCAAACAATGGAGAACACTTTGCTACTAAAAATATACCTGCTGTTACCATCGTTGCTGCGTGAATAAGTGCAGAAACAGGAGTTGGCCCTTCCATTGCATCTGGCAACCAAACATGTAAACCAAGCTGTGCAGATTTACCCATAGCCAATAAAAAAGTAATATGCATATTATATGAGTTACTTTGAATTTACAGCAGAATGCCCTAATGTTCTGCGTGCCAAGAAGATCAGTTGTGTCAAAAACTTCAGTAAAATTCAAAAGAGAAATGTATAATAAATAAGAAAGATTCCAATCAATAGTGCAAAGTCTCCTACCCTATTCACAACAAATGCTTTAATTGCTGCATTATTTGCAGAATATTTTTGGAACCAAAATCCTATGAGTAAATAAGAACATAGGCCAACCCCTTCCCAGCCAAAAAAAAGGCACGAAATTATCGCTTACAACCAGCACAATCATGCAAAACGTAAATAGCGATAGGTAAGAAAAAACCTCGACTTCCCTTATCATGATCCATATAACCGATAGAGTAGAGATGTACTACCAGTGAAACGGTGGTAATAACAATAAGCATTAGGATGAGAGAGCATCCACACTAATTGCCCAATTTACTTTTAAGATGCTCAATGAAAACAAAGGAAATAAACTCAAGTGATAATTTTCAGAGAAGGTGAGAAAACATACCAAGATAAAACTGCAGATATTCCAATCCCTGCCGTTGTAACTAACTGACTTTTTCTAAAAGTGCTGCAAATAGCGAACCAAAAGTGGCAAAATACTATTAATTTCAGTATATCCATCATACTTTCATTCTTTCATTAAATTTGCTTGTTCAACATCTATATTGCCACGGCTTCTATAATATACAACCAATATTGCAAGCCCAACTCCTGACTCTGCTGCCGCAACAGTCAACACAAACATCACAAAAATTTGCCCAACTATATCATTCATAAAGGCAGAAAAGCAACTAAGTTGATATTAATTGCCAGCAATAATATTTCTATTGATAACAATATATTGATTATGCTCTTACGGTTGATGAAAATACCGCACACCCAATAGTGAACAAAACAGCAGCAACTATCAAAAGTGATTTAATCCTATTTCCATTCTACTCTTTTCCAAATTTAGCCTTAATCAATTTTACAGATGAAGATTGTGTCAATTGCTTTAATACATTCTGTTTTTAACTCCTTTTCTTGTCCTGCAAGAGCAATTGCACCGACAATTGCAACAAGCAGCAGAATACCAGAAAGATGAAAAGCGTACATGTAGTCGGTATACAGCAAATTACCAATAGCTTTCACATTATTGGTATTATAGTTTATAACATTGCTTATATTCGGTGCTGAGCTGCGGATTACAAAGCTGATGACTAGAAAAACACAACACAAACATAGCACCAAGAGTGCAATGCTTTGCAAAACCCTGGCGCAACCTTATGTAGTCAATATCGAGCATCATAACTACAAAGAGGAACAACACCGCAACCGCACCGATGTATACTATCATCACCATCATAGCAATGAACTCAGCTCCAAGGAGAATGAAAAGAA
>JAHHFQ010000033.1:0-34112 GCA_018831715.1 Matsumurasca onukii | reverse complement strand
GACACCTATGCAATCTACCTACTATTATGAGATGGTAAATATTAAGCTTATTAAGAACTGTATTCATTTATATGTTGTTTACAATTATTTTTTGACTTCTTCTGTTTCGTGTAGTTGTATTTTTCTAAGTTGGTATGTCACATCTTAGTCAACGACCCACGTTAATTTTGGCAGGGTTAATATTTATCTTGTTTTGGCGTATTTCTTGTGAGTAACAAGACATAGAAATCTTAGTTTTCTTCTAGGCTTTTCTTGACATTGTTTTTCATTATTTTTACTGAAGATTCTTACTTCCCATTACTCTGTAATGTTAATGCGGTTGCTGGTAATATGTTTTGAAACCCAATTTTAAACAGTTAGCTCACTAGATGAAAAAGTTTGTTCCATTGTTTGAAATGGTTTCGAACACCATACCGACTAAAAGCCTTTTGCACATTAATATTGAAGTTCTTGAGGTCATATCCGTGGATTTCGTATTTCAATGAAACCAGAATTAAGTTCCTCGTCCTTCTTCATTTATTTCAAGTTCAAAACATCCATGAACTTATGATTTGCCAATGTGGCCGGAAGGCTTCATATGATTTCATCTCTAGTTTTTCTGATTGCAACCAAGCTTTGCGCAATTCCACATGGTGTATAATTTCTAATTGACTGCTTGGTGATATTTGCAAAAATGAATTATCACGCAGAAGTTTAAAAGTTGCTACTATTCCCTATGTCCTACATGTAACTTTTAAGAAATTCCTTTCTACGATGTAATTGAATAAAGTATTATCTGATTTTGTTTCAATATTGAAATCATCTTCGATTAACAGTTCTTCACGAAGTTCTAGGGGAAACAGGTTAGCGTTTAAAATTGATATACAATTCTCGTTTGGTGAAACATTATTAAAATAATGAACTGAAAATGCTGCTGAAGTATACTGTGTATTGAGTTTGATAGAGCTGATAGAAGCGTGTGAAACAAATCAACCCTTGATCAATCTTCTGCATCTTTCATCCCTTGCATGAATTTGCTTACATGAATATTGCATGGGTATTACTTGTATAAATATATATATTATACGTATGTTACTTGGAGATACAATGGCAGTAAAAAAACATATTTTAAAATATTTGGGTTTGGGTTACCAAAGCATGATTTGTTGTTTTAATTTGTTTTGTCGGATTTCTTTTACTAGATTACACACACTACTTCGGCATTTATCACGCAAAACAAATTTCTTAAAACACGCATTTTTTCCTTGATACAATTGCTTCGAAACTCGATTATTTAAATAGAAACCCCAAGAATTTAAAACACAACATTTCTTCAATTTTAGGATTTATGACACGGTTTTATAAATGAGAAAATGGGAATTGTGCTCAGTGGAGGGACTAAAATTATTTTGATCCACTTTAAAACAAAGGTTATTGCCTTACTGATAACTGTATGGATAAGGTGTCCCAAATAAGTTCTAAGTCATAGCCATTACTGGACACTCTTAAGTAAAAAGTCAATTATTTTGTAATATTAAATAAGGTAGCAATATACGTTTAGCTTCTAAATAGATTAAAAGTACCAAAATAATTTGTAAAACTTTAATTGTGAATCATCATACAAGTCACAAAAAGCAAAGTTGTTGAAAAGGAAAGAAAAGTTAACCAATAAACACTCTTTGGCAAAATTAATGGACTGTTACTTAAAAAACAGTGCGAAGTTTAAACGAAAAGACGCAAAGAAATCGTACTTTAGTTATACAGCATTCAAATTTCCAACTAGCAATATTCAATGAGATACGTACAGTGAGTTATGATAAACGCTTAGCTGGTATCAACTGATTCAATAAACGATGATAAATCAGAACCATACAAGCCAAGTGATTAACTCTACATCAAATCGTTTGAGTTAATGTGGATGGCGTATTGACCCACTTTATGTCGTGGGAATAACTTGATAAGGTATATAATTTATGTTGTACATATTGTTGATTTATGAATAATATATATGACGCTCTATTGTTGCGATTCTCTTTGTTACGAGTTGTCGTCATTAACAACCTCGCCTTCGGCCTTAGGCCTCAGATATACATACTCCACTACCACGGGCGTTGAGACAGTTTCATCAATCAGGCCTCGATTTGGCCTTTAGGCATGGCTTTCCGTTTTGATGAAGCGTTACGAGGCTGTTTGCTAATAATTAGTCATAAAAGTGAGTTTGACGCTCAGAACACCCTTTTTGACAGATTTTCACAAAATGTGATAGCATTAATTTTTGTAGAAAATATTTAGATCGAGTTTGTTAACCAAGAATCGGATTACTGAACCTATTTTGGGAGGGACTTTTGACCAAATAGAAGGGTTTAATAATCCAAACGGCAAACTACCACATCTGGTTTTAATGGAAATCGGTCTATATTTTAGTTAACATTTCCATTCATCGGAGACATTGAAGAACCAATAATTGAACATGTTTCCGTGCGTTTCCTTAACTATATTAGCTAGAAGTTGAATCCTTTCAAGAATAAATTTCTTATGAAGGTTATTAGTTTATGTATCAGTTATGCTCAAAGACAAACAAGTAAAAAGAAACAAGTGATAGCCAGGATATTACTACAACCAAAGATTGGCTTGGGAAGCCGGTGAAGTAGATATGACGATCAATGATACCATGAGTTCGGAGCAGGGGACTAGATGACACGTTTGAGAGAAAATGGCAATGAAACTGAAACGCCGGCATTTAAATCGACTCATGTTAAGAGGTAAGGAGCGAACGCAATGGTTTTAAGCCAAATGGGGCGAATTTAGTTCCGCAGTTTTCTGGCAGGAAGAACGGCTTGTACTATGTCAGAACCCAGACCAAAACTTTATGTATGCTGCGAACGGTTAAGCCTAATGAGGTAATTACTAGTATGGAAAAAGTATCAAAGAAAATTGCATGGAGGAGGTCAGGTGGCTCGAACTCTAACAATGGGGTGAGTTCTTACTAAAGACAGGAAAAGCCAGTTGCTTATACTCTTCGTGAGGCAGGTGACGGCAGCAAATGAACTCTAAAACAAAACAATTGAATAGAAGCGTATTCAGGCCTTAATGTCTTGTAGGTTGCTCTCGACAAATGTCCTGGTGTTAGACGTGGCATTGGAGAATGCCTAAGACGTTTTATCGAAGTGTGTTATTGAAATTACAAAGGGCGATGTCATGGAAGCTTGTCAATCACACACCAACTTTCAGTGGTTTTTTCAACAGTGGTTAGAAGGTACGGTTCATTTTTGTGATAATTTATTTCAGTCAAACGCTGTAACTGTGAGTCAAACTGAGGGCTACTTTTGGTTGATACTAAAAATAGCAATATGGCAAACAGGAAAAATAGCTTTTTTGGCAAACAGATGTTATTGTTTGAAAGCTTTGAATTCCTCTATAACACCACACTTATCAGGAGTTCAGAAAAACTAATTTGCGTGACTCCAAAATCTCGATTATACAGCAAAGAGGAGTTATCGGAGACCCTATCAATGCCCTCGCTCTGACCACGTTACCATCATTCAAATCATCAACGAAGGCGTCTCAATGCTGGTATGCCTTTTATTCGTCTGTTCAAGAATTGAAAGTGCAATGGTGGAACCGACTTAATATTAGGAACAGGACCATCGTATGGATATTATCCAGCGAGCTCAAAATCTATCTTATTGTGGCAGAAGGTATAAAGCGCGTGCTGAACGAATTTGCATTTACAAACATACAGCCAAGCGGGAAAACGTTTCTTGGCGGATTCATTGGCTCAAATGCTGAAAAAAGAACTCATAAGTGTGTGAAAATTGGAGATGGAATTCAACAATTGAAATTCGCTTCAGTGAGAACTTACGAACACTCAGATAAGCATATGCAGCCTTTGTAAAGTCTTTGCAATTTCATTGGACATTTTTTCAGAAGTTAGCGATTGATACTGATGAAAATTCAAAACTCTACGAGATTTTACTTCATTTCTTCCAGCAATTTTTGGCAACAATGTTACTGATGAAGAGTATGTTTTCACTTTACCTGTAAAAGGAAGCAACAATTGACCCAAAGTGAACATATCAAATGCAATTTTGATGATTTCAACAAACTGTGCAACTCTAGTTTCTGCGATTTTGAATAAAGAAGGAATTGAACATCCAACTTTTCTCATTGAAAATATTGTGAAACTAAAGAAGATTTAGATTGGAAAGTGAAAATAATAGCACAGACTAAGCTCCAAAATTAGTTTTAGACACTTTTCCAGCACAAAGAAACGGGCTTTATCAAAGGTCTTATTAAAAATCTCTATCCGCATGGTTATCAGTTATGATTATTAAAACGTGATCGACTTATCTCTAATGAATTTAGAGACTTTCTCTTGGATGGTATAAGGCAGCCCTTACAAAATTCAAAAGAGATGTGATGGTTGTGGAAAGGAAAAATTTAGTTTAAACCACGCTCTCTGTTGTAAAACCGATGGACTTATAACACGGAGACACAATGAGATAAGAATTTGATCGAATAATGGCAAATCTTAACGGTAGTTAAAAACCGATCATTTCTGAAGAGGAGCCTGTCTACGAGGAGACCTGCTTGTGTAGTGGTGTTTCAAGGCTCAGAGGAGGCATTGTTTGATAAACGATGCTCCCTCATGCCTCCCAACCAGTGATGTCGGTCTCTTCTGAAGCGGAGGAGGAGAAAAGAAAGAAATACTTGTTAACTGTGAATAGCGCCATACTTTACATTTACGCCACTAGTAACTTCAGTTGACGGTGTTTCGCTCCCCAAATGAAATCGTTTATGAATGTCTTGACGGAGCGGCTTGCTGAAATACATGTAAACATGGAAGACAGGTCAGCTTATGTCAAAACAAGCTTTCGTGGGGATCCTCGAGCTACCAGCATGTCCATCACGGGCACAAGAACCAGATTTACATCCCACTAAGGCCTTCTGGCCTTCAGTAGATTTTATTGCTATTATTTATATTATATGTTTATATTATATGTTTATATAGTAAGAATTAACAACATGACTAATTTAAAAAACAAACGAAAAAGTCACAAATAAATCAGTTATTGCGAAACACATTTTATGTTATGCACTCGTCTGTTATTTTCTAAAATTTGCATACATTCTAACATTGAAATCCTGTACAGACATACATTTTTGACATTCACTCTCTCTCATTCATTCGAATTGTAGCTCTCTAGTCCGTAGTCATTTAGTGTGTTGCGCGATGTCCCAGTCAAGTACCTTCTCCTCTATTTTAAAATACTTTTGTGGCTAAAACGTTTAAAAGTTCTTAAAACCTTGAGCTCGAAAACTTTTGATCGAATTTGGCAACTTGTTGACGAGTTGAACTTCTACCCGAGAAGGTAAACGTTCATGAACTGCCAACGTTCTGTGTCTCCCAGTTCAGTAGTTTTCCCTGCCTCTAGTTTCATAATAGTGAATGTCCCTTCCACTTACGAGACCGCATTTTGACTTGAAAAACGACACGTTTCAAAATGTAAGGGAAAAGGAAAGGTAGCACCAAAAATTTTAAAATTTGAATGTTAACCGAGCTTCTCTATTGTAGTTTTCAATGGTTCGGCCTGTTTTTTTAGAATGAAAACTCTGCAAACTTTTTAGCATCCACTACAAATCCGTAGGATAGGTGTGAGAAGATTATTCCGTAATACGCCGTAAACGGAGAATGTTGCATTTTGTTTTATTTGACGACATGGGTCTTAAAGGTTGGCTCTATCAATTATTACCATGGAATATTTATACGATATTAAGATTTTGATACATTATAAAACGCTCTCAGGAAATTACACTATTAAAAAATGGAGCTGATAAAGTAACGGATGAAATCCCAAACTGAAATAAGGTCAGTATACGGTGAAGGTATTTTACTGTGTAGTTTTCATTTTCGAAGCGAAAAACTGAAATTATTAATTTGTCTCGTCACTATGATTACATTTGAATAATTCCCTATAACTTTGTTATGTACAATGAGAGTGCGTAGCGGTATCTCTATGTATGATGGATGTAAATTATAACCAAGTTACTATCACAACGCAAACATGGTTTTAGTTGATCCAAACGCAAAACCCTCTTGTCAACCAAAACTGAATATAAATTAGGTTTAATCATTGTATTGTGTTTAAAAGTTTAACTAAGTCCTTTATGAGCCCTCGTACCGCTAAACCTCTCTGTATTTTAATATTCAATCCTATTAATCCTTTCTGGGTAGATTTAGTGTTTTTTAACCCGGTGTGCGATAGCTTTTGTTAGTAGTTTGTTTTTGTTGCTTTTCGTTTTGAGTTTATCCACCGAGTCATGCTAGACTTGATCAGGAATGATGGGTATCATAATACTAAAAAATAGCAGAACACTACGAAAAGTACACGTTTAATGTTTGAAGAAGGTATGAAAATATTTAAATGAAGGATCAAAATTGGTGTAGATCAGTGTTATAAATTTGACTGTTAATAATCACATGTAGGTACGGAGAGAAGTTTGTCAAAAAAGAAACAAACATTATTAAGCATTTAAGGATTTGTCATGAGGATGTGTCAATAACTGGAAGGCCGAAAAAGAGTTTCTATAACTCTAATTTTGCAAATTGTTTCTTTTCACTTAATAACCAAGGTGGCCCAAAATAGGGTAATTTTGTAAAATACAAGTAATTTTATCCAAAACCATATATGACGAAATGCGACCTTGTAAGAGCTATCGATGTACACTCTTACGAAATCACAACAGGGAGAACTATCGAACTGGGAGACACAGAACGAAGGTTCATGAACGTATTCGTCAACATACTTTCAAATTCGATCAAAAGTGCCCCAGAGCCAAAGGCGTTCAAAGCTCGCCTAAAATCAGTTTTAATTGCAGAAGCATTTTACAGTTTGAACGAGTTTTTGGCACACAATTGGGAGTGTCGGGAAACAAACAGACTGACAGGGGTAGAGTTGGAAAATTTGAGTAAATGGGAATAGTACGAATGTGAGTTATGTATGTTTGAAAGGGATGTAGATGTAGATGAATGCAAAATTTTAGATCAAATAATAGACGGTAGAGATGCGTGCTTGTAAACATGTCTATTCAATAAAATATGTATTTATTTATGACACAAATGTTAAAACCAACTGTGTTCAAACATATACTACACTCTCTGGGCGAGTAAAGAAATTTCGTAACTCCCTCTAGGCGATTTTGAAATCAAAACAACATCTCTAAACGCAAACTCCAATGAATTGATACATTAACTTTTAGATCCCTTGACAATAGAAGACTAGTGGTGTAAATTTGCGTATCTATGAACCAGTACAAGGCGGCTAGACAAAGTTAGAAGTATATCTAAACTGTGGCCTGCAGAGCGTTTAAAATGCACCATTATCTTTTTCATTCGTAGAATTGGGTGTACTGATATTGCGTAGAAAGTTACCTCAAAATCTTATTATTACAAATAATATGGCTAAAGATTGTTGAAAGTCCTATTTTTGTACTGAATTGACGAAGATACATTGAATATATCAATTTTATGAACCTAATTGTTTTCATAATGTTTCATTTATCAGCACTATTAAAAGTTAACAAAATAACCTTTTTCACCACCGGATAAACTTTGCATTATTATTTATTGTGTTATAATCTGGCAGATGATTTCAGATGTGCCAAATGTGACAAATCGGTAAACAAACTTCAGCATTACTGATCCAAACCTGTCATCTGTTGGTCGTATAAATCACAACACTTGTCAACTCATTGATTGCTGTCAGTTTCACAAGTCAATGTGTTCTGGATATAAGAAGTATTTTATCAATATTGTAGGTTCACACGTTTACAAAAGAATTGAATAATTTCGGTAGTTTCGCAATTTTGTAAAATGATGTCTCGTCACTTTTATGCGTAGAAAAATATCAAATCTAAGCAGAAGATCTCTGCCACTCAACCTCGGCTTTACCTAGCGTCACCGTGTAGCCACTTTACAAATTGTTAGTAGTGACTGCGGGGATCGAACCCGCGCCACCGGAGTGATGAGTTCCGGAGTCGTGCGCGTTATCGATCCGCCATGGACGGTGTAAGGGTCAGCATGCTCGCCTGGCAAGTTGACAAACAGTTGTATAACAAAAACCGTTTAATTGAATTATTACGTTCAGGGCCCAATAGTCTTAAAAATACCTCTTAATTTCGCAAATTGTTGAACCTATGATGGTTCTAAGTTTCATCACCTAATCTTTTTCTACATGAGAAATAATGCAAATTTGTCAATCTAACTTTACCCTAAAATCAATATTGTTTCTCATTAAAGTTTGAGGCCAATTCTAATCAAGACTTCAAATCCTAAGGCATAAACAACTACAGAAATCCAACGGACGGTCGCACTACATACACTGAAACTTCGGTATATTCGTCTACCGGTAAGTTTTGTCTCTCGAGGGAGAAATAATATTATAAACTCTCTCCGATACTCGTGTTGCAGTTATTCAAGCTTCAAATTACACAGTTACTGCATTCTGTTACTTTCCAGCCCACACTGTCTCCTCTTTGTAAAGTATACAGGGTGTTACGGGTAAAATCCTGTACAAAAGTTACGACACAGAACTCCAGGATTATGTGTAACATACTGTCTGTACAGTTACTGCATTCTGTTACTTTCCAGCCCACACTGTCTCCTCTCTTTGTAAAGTATACAGGGTGTTACGGGTAAATCCTGTACAGAAGTTACGACACAGAACTCAGGATTATGTGTAACATACTGTCTGTACAGTTACTGCATTCTGTTACTTTCCAGCCCACACTGTCTCCTCTCTTTGTAAAGTATACAGGGTGTTACGGGTAAATCCTGTACAAGAAGTTGACACAGAACTCAAGGATTATGTGTAACATACTGTCTGTACAGTTACTGCATTCTGTTACTTTCCAGCCCACACTGTCTCCTCTTTGTAAAGTATACAGGGTGTTACGGGTAAATCCTGTACAAGAAGTTACGACACAGAACTCCAGGATTATGTGTAACATACTGTCTGTACAGTTACTGCATTCTGTTACTTTCCAGCCCACACTGTCTCCTCTCTTTGTAAAGTATACAGGGTGTTACAGTAAAATCTGTACAGAAGTTACGACACAGAACTCCAGTTATGTGTAACATACTGTCTGTACAGTTACTGCATTCTGTTACTTTCCAGCCCACGTCTCTCTCTTTGTAAAGTATACAGGGTGTTACGGGTAAATCCTGTACAAGAAGTTACGACACAGAACTCAGGATTATGTGTAACATACTGTCTGTACAGTTACTGCATTCTGTTACTCCAGCCCACTTCTCTCTCTTTGTAAAGTATACAGGGTGTTACGGGTAAAATCCTGTACAAGTTGACACAGAACTCCAGGATTATGTGTAACATACTGTCTGTACAGTTACTGCATTCTGTTACTTTCCAGCCACACTGTCTCCTCTCTTTGTAAAGTATACAGGGTGTTACGGGTAAAATCCTGTACAAGTTACGACACAGAACTCCAGGATTATGTGTAACATACTGTCTGTACAGTTACTGCATTCTGTTACTTTCCAGCCCACACTGTCTCTCTTTGTAAAGTATACAGGGTGTTACAGGTAAAATCCTGTACAAGTTACGACACAGAACTCAGGATTATGTGTAACATACTGTCTGTACAGTTACTGCATTCTGTTACTTTCCAGCCCACCTGTCTCCTCTCTTTGTAAAGTATACAGGGTGTTACGGGTTAAATCCTGTACAAGAAGTTACGACACAGAACTCAGGATTATGTGTAACATACTGTCTGTACAGTTACTGCATGTTACTTTCCAGCCCACACTGTCTCCTCTCTTTGTAAAGTATACAGGGTGTTACGGGTAAAATCCTGTACAAGTTACGACAGAACTCCAGGATTATGTGTAACATACTGTCTGTACAGTTACTGCATTCTGTTACTTTCCAGCCCACATGTCTCCTCTCTTTGTAAAGTATACAGGGTGTTACGGGTAAAATCCTGTACAAGTTGACACAGAACTCCAGGATTATGTGTAACATACTGTCTGTACAGTTACTGCATTCTGTTACTTTCCAGCCCACACTGTCCTCTCTTTACAAAGTATACAGGTGTTACGGGTAAAGTCCTGTACAAAGTTACGACACAGAACTCAGGATTATGTGTCTTATACTGTCTGTTACAGTTACTGCATTCTGTTACTTTCCAGCCCACACTGTCTCCTCTCTTTGTAAAGTATACAGGGTGTTACTTGTAAAATCTGTACAAAAGTTACGACACAGAACTCAAGGATTATGTGTAACATACTGTCTGTACAGGATTACTGCATTCTGTTACTTTCCAGCCCACACTGTCTCCTCTCTTTGTAAAGTATACAGGGTGTTACTTATCCAAAATCCTGTACAAAGTTACGACACAGAACTCAGGATTATGGTAACATACTGTCTGTACAGTTACTGCATTCTGTTACTTTCCAGCCCACACTGTCTCCTCTCTTTGTAAAATTATACAGGGTGTTACGGGTAAAATCCTGTACAAAGTTGACACAGAACTCCAGGATTATGTGTAACATACTGTCTGTACAGTTACTGCATTCTGTTACTTTCCAGCCCACACTGTCTCCTCTCTTTGTAAAATATACAGGGTGTTACGGGTAAAATCTGTACAAAAGTTACGACACAAGAACTCAGGATTATGTGTAACATATGTCTGTTACAGTTACTGCATTCTGTTACCAGCCCACACTGTCTCCTCTCTTTGTAAAAGTATACAGGGTGTTACATTCTGTTACTTTCCAGCCCACATGACTCCTCTTTGTAAAATAGTATACAGAGTTACTGCATTCTGTTACTTTCCAGCCATACTGTCTCCTCTTTGTAAAGTATACAGGGTGTTACATTCTGTTACTTACCAACCCACTCTGTCTCTCTTTGTAAAGTATACTGGGTGTTACATTCTGTTACTTTCCAACCACACTGTCTCCTCTCTTTGTAAAGTATACAGGGTGTTACATTCTGTTACTTTCCAGCCCACACTGTCTCCTCTCTTTGTAAAAGTATACAGGGTATTACATTCTGTTACTTTCCAGCCCACACTTTCTCCTCTCTTTGTAAAATTATACAGGGTGTTACATTGTGTTACTTTCCAGCCCACTGTCTCCTCTCTTTGTAAAAGTATACAGGGTGTTACATTCTGTTACTTTCCAGCCCACCGCTGTCTCACTTTCTCTTTGTAAAGGTATACAAGGGGGTGTTGTTCATGTTACTTTCAACCCACACTGTCTCCTCTCTTTGAAATTACTGACCCAACTCAGAAACAAAATACATGTGTGTTTATCTCAACAAAGCTACTAAATGTAACAATATAAAATAAAAAATACTTTATATTATCTATTAAGGTTTTATTTCAAATACAAAGTATTTATCTTCCAGAGGGATCAATCTGAAGGAAAAATATTTTTAAATATTGTATAAAACATATGGGTAATAACTTTAGAAAATATAGTTACAAATATAAAATAGAATAAAATTGTACCGACATACTATAAAAATAATTAAAATAATTTGAGAAAGGAGAATTTTGGAAATGAGCCTGGTTTTTGTTGACTAGAAAATTGATTGTGTATATTGGCAAGGAATCTACTGTCTCAAGATATCTCGGATTTTGTACTTCTTTTTACAATTTTACTTAATTAAATTTGTGACCGGTTTCTATACACTGTTTTGCGATTGCAAATTTTCTTCTTGGTTATTTTTTAATGGTTTACACGTTCTTTTAATCTTGTTTTGAGTTTTCTCTTGGCCCGTCAAATGTATTTTTGTCACAGCTTTTACTCTTAAAAGGTATTTTACAGGTATTTCGTAAATTCCTGAATTTTCCTCACTAATAATTTTGTCTTTAGGATTTCTAAGAAGTGAATTTCTCTCCATGGAATATAAATCAGTTCAACAAGTTTACTGCAGGAAATATTGTCCCGGAACAATTAAACGTCAACTAATGAAGTTGATTGCGAACTAACTTTGTCTCTAGGATAAGAGCGGACTTGTTTTGTCTTAGCTTCAAGATTTTGTTGTTGATTATATTTCTGATATTTTCTGACTAATGGATAAATATTGAAGGGAACCTTTTTGTAGCCATTGGTTCTTGTTATGATTTCTAACTTATTGCCAAACGCCTATATTTATTACATTTATCTGCCTAAATATTTGAAATAAAATATAACGCATTTGTTAAATTAGTGACTAAAATGAGAACGCAATGTGTAAGCTATAATGACTAAAATCTTTATTGTAACCAGTTAAACTATTACTACCATTAATTTGGAGGAGTTAACCCATGCTTCAATTATTCAGTTATATAAGACAAGCTCAGCCTTTGATTATAATCGTACGAATCGTATTTTCCTCTGAATATTTGTCTTACAATGTAGTTGTTAACATTTCATTTTGTATAATCCTTCATTTTGTATTGTGACCAATAACTGTTGGCTAGGATATCATGTACATACGGTATAAGACATATGCTATGGTATATAACATATAGAGTACAATCATCTAAGATATAATTTTATAATACATGACGCAAGAAGGAAGCAGTGCGACAGAAAGAAAAGCTACAGTTCACTAAACTAGTCTCAGCAAGTCCACTGAGGATGCTTGATTGCAAAATGAACGAAACGTTCGACCCTGTAAATAGTGTAAATACTTTATTGACAAGGTCTATATACTGGAAGCTCAGTTAGTAGTGTTACTCAATGTTTTCAAACCACCATTTACATTTTGTTTACAAATACTCAGAAAATAAGATTTAGTTACAACAGGGTTTAAAAGGCTACGACTAATATTTTTCAAAATTTAACAGTATTGGAGAAAACATACTCTTTTAAATATTGCTCTTATTGTGCGACCGGTTTCGGAAATTGTCAATTTTTCTAGCAGCCTAACAAGTATTACAATATACAATACCCAATATTTAAAAGGGTACTATGTTTTCCATGATACATGATTCAAATATCCCTGTGTTGTGATTCTCTTTCGTATAATTTTCGAAAATAATAACTACGCCAGAGATTGTAGCATCTGCTAAGTTTGAAGGTATCTAAACGTTATCTTTACATTATAAAGGTTGAACATTATTGTTTCACAAGGTAGAAGTTTTCACCAGCAAACTTTGTTAATACGCGAACTTAACATCGTCCATGAGAGGAGTTCTCGGAACTTTAATTTTGCATGCAGTATCTAACATAACTTTTAAACTTTCGTTATCGTTATACAAGCAATAATTGGTGTTTAGTAGACGACTCATGTATTTTATCAAGATGTAAGTTATTTTCTGAAATTCACAAGTTTTACAACATATATAATTATATATTCGATGCTCAATCAAGCTGATTCAATTTAATCAGTGAATTAATTTCTATAAAGGTATCACAAAATGTGTAGCGCTATGCAGAACCGGATTCTACATGCAAGGAGTAATTCGAAAATGTCTTATAATATTTTTTTTGGACTTAGTAGCCGTAATCCACCATTTTGTAAATGTTTGAAAATAATCAATAATTCAAAACCTTTGAGATATTATTCTGAAACTTAGTATAAAATTTATTTTCTTTTCCTTACAAAATTTTTCAAGAAATATTATTATTCCAACTTATAAATTTAAAAAATGACCATTTAAAGGTTTCAAAGTTAAATAGATCAAATTGGAATTTTAAAATTTGATAAGTTAGATTAAAAGTATTTTCGGAACATGTTATTAAAGAAACAATTAAAGTTTATATACTGTACCAAGTTTCACAAAAATATCTCAAAAGTTTTTTAAATTATTGATTATTTTCAAGACTAAAATGGTGGATACAACTTTAAATAAACAGAATAAAAGAATGTTACAGGACATTTTAAACTTACTTTGTATGTGGAATCAGGTTCTACATAACTTTATTTTAATGACATCTGTTTGTAACAAAAATAAATATAAATATACGTCAGGTTTGTCTTGTAAACAACTTTAAAAATATTTGGCTGATAAGGTTTTCCAAAAAATTACCCTGTAGTTTAAAACAGTTATCGTTCTAATGTTTATCTATCTTTAAAGGTTGTAAACAATATACATTGTAATAGTCATCACCTTTCTTCATACAACATGAAATAATCCTAAATAAGATTATAGATAAAGTTTAGTTTATGTGATTTTGGTATTTACATATAAGATACACGTATTAACAATAGGTATATCTTCTCGTGAAATGCTGAATTTTATTAGAATTGAAGGCAGGTTAAACTTAAATAAAAAGTTTTAAAGGTTTCATTCTCTGAGGGGTAAGATGACCACTCAGAGCGGATAACAGGTCAGAACCTTCGTTATTATGATAATTATGTTTAAAAGCTGGCATTTCTTTAGTTTATAATTAAGATGTTTATATATTTGCTTAACTGCTCACTAATGAAAGTAGCCAATATAAGGTAACTGTAGCCATGATAAGGTATATAAATAATACAGGGTACACATGGTGAGACGACCTTTACTAGCGCAAGGAAGTACTTCGGTTGTGTTTTGGGGGTAAATTGAATAACGCGGCTCTGAACTCGGTATACGACGGCATTTTGGTAGTCATGGAAGTGTGGACTGTAGAACATCATGTTTGTGTACGACGCGTTTGTCAAAATAACGAATCTGTGGTGACAGTTCAGCACACTTTCAAGTTATTTCATGAGGCACATTTTTCGTTTGAAATGGGACAGTTAACAAGCAAATTTGCGATACTGGGCACCTGAAAACCCTCATCAAATTCACGAAAGACCTCTACATCACCGCGTGTGTACTGTTTGGTGTGCGATAGCTTCATTCGGCATTATCGGACCCTACTTCTTTGAAGACGAAAATGGTGCTAATGTTACAGTCCAGTTCGGCTCGTTACATCCATCTGAACGTTTTTGCTCACAGCGTAAGAACAAACACATTAACATCACATTAAGACTTAACATTAGAAATGCTTATTTCCACAGGATGGTGCGACTGCGCATAGTACAGAGATCCATGCGAGTCGTTCAAGACTATTCCAGGAAGGTCATCTCGTTTCGGAAGGAACTCCATGGCCTCTAGATCACCTGACTTGAGCCTCTCTGTGATTTTTTTTTCTTTAGGACATCTCAAAGCACAAGTCTACACCCACCAACCTCGGTCACTATTTGAATTGAAGGAGGCAATCAGTGAAGTCGCAGCAATCGAAACGCTGTTGACTGAGTTTAAGAACGTTTTCAGGCAAGACGAAAATGTTTCAAGGATGGACGTCACATGCCGGATACAATTTTCCACATATGAACTTTTCACAAATGGCATTATATTTCCAAAATTTTGATGTAATAAATATTGTTTTATCCAAAACCATATATGACGAAATGACCTTGTAAGAGCTATCGATGTACACTCTTACGAAATCACAAACAGGGAGAACTATCGAACTGGGAGACACAGAACGAAGGTTCATGAACGTATTCGTCAACATACTTTCAAATTCGATCAAAAGTGCCCCAGAGCCAAAGGCGTTCAAAGCTCGCCTAAAATCAGTTTTAATTGCAGAAGCATTTTACAGTTTGAACGAGTTTTTGGCACACAATTGGGAGTGTCGGGAAACAAACAGACTGACAGGGGTAGAGTTGGAAAATTTGAGTAAATGGGAATAGTACGAATGTGAGTTATGTATGTTTGAAAGGGATCTAGATGTAGATGAATGCAAAATTTTTAGATCAAATAATAGACAGTAGAGATGCGTGCTTGTAAACATGTCTATTCAATAAAATATGTATTTATTTATGACACAAATGTTAAACCAACTGTGTTCAAACATATACTCAACAATTTCTGGGCGAGTAAAGAAATTTCGTAACTCCCTTAGGCGATTTTGAAATCAAAACAAAATCTCTTAAACGCAAACTAAATGAATTGATACATTAACTTTTAGATCCCTTGACAATAGAAGACTAGTGGTGTAAATTTGCGTATCTATGAACCAGTACAAAATGGCGGCTAGACAAAGTTGGAAGTACAGCCCTTATATCTAAACTGTGGCCTGCAGAGCGTTTAAAATTGCACCATTATCTTTTTTCATTCGTAAGAATTGGGTGTACTGATATTGCGTAGAAAGTTACCTCAAAATCTTATTATTACAAATAATATGGCTAAAGATTGTTGAAAGTTCTATTTTTGTAATGGATTGACGAAGATACATTGAATAATATCAATTTTATGAATCTAATTGTTTTCATAATGTTTCATTTATCAGCACTATTAAAAGTGTATTAACAAAATAACCTTTTTTCACCACCGGATAAACTTTGCATTATTATTTATTGTGTTATAATCTGGCAGATGATTTCAGATGTGACAGATCGGTAAACAAACTTCTTCAGCATTACTGATCCAAACCTGTCATCTGGTCGTATAAACACAACACTTGTCAACTCATTGATTGCTGTCAGTTCTACAAGTCAATGTGTTCTGATATAAGAAGTACAGAGTGTCCACAAAACCTTGACGGATTAAAAAAATTAATTACTACGGGTTTCGCTGGTAATAGTAGATGTTTCTACATCATTAAACATCTGATTTCTTAAGGTTTTACTTACATAGATTAGCAATAGTATTCTAATTGTATTGTTTATCAAAACAACAATTACTAATTTATTTTCAAATCTTCAAAATGATAACAAAAACGAGAAAAGTTTAATGTGTTCTTTGGTTTTATGAATCCAGTTCTCTAACAACAGTTCAAAGACTTTTCAGAAGACGATTTAGATGTAAAGATTCACCAGTCATTATTCCCATCAAAAGTTGGTACATCAAGCCAAAAAATACTAAGCGTAGGGAGACTATCTAGACAAAAACCTTTCCCAAATCGCTGATTGGCCGTGGTGGACCAACATCCTGGCCTCCCGCCTCACTGACATCACACCCTTAGACTTTTTCTTTGGGGCTACATAAAGATATTGTGTATGACTCTCCTAATCCGCCATGTCACTTTAAGGACAAAAATCACTGAAGCAATGTCGACAAAGTTACAAGAGACATGTTATCGAACACTTGAGTAGCATAGAATATCGCCTTAATCTTTCTTTTCGGGTTGCCAACACGCATGTTGATCTGCTGATATGTGAAATGCTTTATATACTTTTTGATTTGAGACACCGACCACTCTTATAGGGTATTTTAAGGTGAATATGGGATGATGGGTGAGTGTGATTAGTGTTTTTGATGGATGATGAGGTAGCTTGTTTACAAACTAGGGCCGACTGTTCTAGACAAATCATTAATTAATAGCCCAATGACCAATGGAATGGACCAACGGCTTAAGTGACCTTCGAACCACGGGGAATGGCTATTATTACTGCAGGGAATCGACTGGCTGATTTGCGAAACGACTGTACAACTGAGCTATGACCAACCTCACATGCTGTTTATTGATCATCACTTTATCATGTAAAGGTGCAAATATTCAATTCTTTAGTTTTCATTTTATAAGTCAAGGACTTTGTGGACAGAAGTTTTAATCAATATTGTAGGTTCACGTGTACAAAAGAATTGAATAATTTCGGTAGTTTCGCAATTTTGTAAATGATGTCTCGTCACTTTTATATGCGTAGAAAAATATCAAATCTAAGCAGAAGATCTCTGCCACTCAACCTCGGCCTTTACCTAGCGTCACCGTGTAGCCACTTTACTGTACCAAGAGGACTGCGGGGATCGAACCTCGCGCCACCGGAGTGATGAGTTCCGGAGCGTGCGCGTACCGATCCGCAATGGACGGTGGGGTCAGCATGCTCGCCTGGCAAGTGAGACAAACAGTTAGATATTGTACTAACAAAACCGTTTAATTGAATTATTACGTTCAGGACCAATAGTTTTAAAAATACCTCTTAATTTCGCATTTGAACCTATGATGGTTCTGTTTCATCACCTAATCTTTTTCTACATAAAATAATGCAAATTTGTCAATCTAACTTTAACCTTAAAATCAATATTGTTTCTCATTAAAGTTTTAGGCCATTCTAATCAAGACTTCAACTTAAGGCATAAACAACTACAGAAATCCAACGGACGGTCGTGTATATACACTGAAACTTCTATATTCGTCTACCCATGGTAAGTTTTGTCTCTTGAAGGAGAAAAATATTATAAACTCTCCGATACTCGTGTTGCAGTTATTCAAGCTTTCCAAAATACACAGTGAACTTTCTTTTGTAAATTTGCCATTTTTACTATGTTTTAAACCTAACAGATTCACCACGTAAACGGCAACAATAAGCAATACAAATTAATTGTCACGAAATTTAATAAACAAACTCTTTATTTGAAACTTTTTTAACTGTACGAATAACAGCTCTCAAGATACAGATGATAAAAAAGAGATCGTGGCGTGGTCCTGTAATCCAGCTTCATGGAGGTCAGGTTTTGAGGATGATATAGGTCTAAAGCGGCTCAGATAGTTCCTGATCATCTGATGATACCCGCATCAACTCCCACCATCGTTTAGACATATCAGACCATCACCCGGTTCGGAAGTCACGTTAAGTTGGTTCTTGTGTTTATTGGTACAGAAACATATAAAACAATTTTTGTGGATTGTAGTACTGAAACTTGTATGACTTCACAGCAAAATTTAATAAACTCTCTTACCATCGGCTTCAAATGTTCTACAACCAATAATCAACTGGTAGGAGTTTGCTTAATCACCTACCCGATACACTTTTACGAAATAAAGATTTTAAAAGTATTTAAAACACACTTAAAAACAATATTTCTATATCAAAATTGCCTTTATAACTTTACAGAATTCATGGAGGCTTAAATTTTAATTTTAATGTTAATTCTTTTGTGTTTTTTTTCTCTCTATAGACTAAGTCATTACCAGTGATATTGTATTTTTAAATTTTTTGTTAAGTCAAACAAACAAACTTGTTTTATTAATATATTTTACACAAATCTTGTTGTTTTGTTGTTGTTATTGGTTATTGGGATACTTAAACTCCACTCTAAGGAAGAGTCGGCTTAGTTTGGAACAGACTACACCTCATAACTCATTACTACCACTCATCACACTCATCCTTCACCACATATTTGCTCTTAAAACACCCTCACGGAGTGGTCGGCATCTCAAATTGTGAATAGTGATTAGATAAATAAAATGAAAAGTCTTTATTTACGTGGCGAAGTTAGATGTCCTCCTACCTTACCATAATACTTTGTGAGACACGGTATGTAAGTTAACGTTAAGAGCTGATAAGTACCATTGGAGCTGATATCACATGATTGAACCAGTTCCTTTGAATCTGAAAACACAGCAAAACATTAGTACGATATAAAAAGAAAACTCATTATTAACTTAATTATGAAGATAAAACCACCAGTTGCTATTACTGCTCACCACAGAATGTATGTAATACCATAAATTATCTTCAATGAGATTTGACGCATCAAACATGATTAATTATGAGATTTGAAAGCTTCGTGATTGTTCGATAAACAACAACTTTTGTTTATTGGATTTCAAACGATAATTAATTTTATCTCACTTATATTTCGTATATTATAGAAATGTGCATTACCACTGATCACCTTCCTAAATGCAAGACATTTCTTTTGTGTGTCTCTTTAAATGGGAAAGATGTAAATAACAAAAAATAAAACTTGTGAAAGATAATTATTCAAACAAGAGTTTCCTCACAGAAAGTCAGTTGCAATGATCAGGTTTCCATAGACCAGGTTTACAGTAAATATGCTAACCATCAGCAATTTGATTATGTTATGGTAGGTAGATTACGCGTAGATGCCACATGGCTGAGGCAGGAAAATCAACATAGTTCTACAGCCCAAGCACAGATAGCGCTGCGAGGGAATTCTTTAAAGAGTCTTAAGTAGAAACCACTGACGCACGCACAAGATTGTTCGTTTCGAAATCGCACGATTTAGCCACATTTAAGTCATTGACATCACTAAATCAATATTTGAGATGCCGGCCACTCTCATGAGGGTATTTTAAGGCAAATATGTGGTGAGGGATGAGTGTGATGAGTGGTAGTAATGAGTTATGAGGTGTAGTCTTGTTACAAACTAAGGCCGACTCTTCCTTAGAATGGGTCATTAATTAATAACCCAATGACCAATGGAAATACAAGGACCAACGGCTTAACGTGACTTCCGAACCACGCAGATGATGGTCTGATATGTCTAAACGTTGGTGGTAGTTGATGCGGATCATCAGATGACTGAGACTATCTGAGCCGCTTTAGGCCTATATCATCATCAAAACCTGACCTTCATATGAAGCTGGATTACAGGACCACGCCACGAGTCCCAGTCGAACAAAGTCCATCGAACAAACTCGATCATGTGGGAGCCGAGGGGGAGAGACAGGCAGCGCTTTCTTGTTTTACCTGCCACAACTATGTTAGTTTTCGTCTCAGTCTTGTGGCATCCATGCGCTATCTACCTACTATAACATTATCTTCTATACATCCCAGTACAAATAACCAGCAGAGTTCAGACATGTAACAGGCAAGGTTTCTTCTGACTGTTTGTTCGGCTTTCCCACTGAGACCTCTCTGGTTCTATACTCCTTCCCGAGTGACGTAATCATTAAACAAAACTAGGTTTTTATAAAACGATATACTTTTAAGTTGGCGGAATTATTTTATTTATATTGGCTACACTTTTAAAGTAGTCAGCTATTGTACAATGTTTATACACATTTGAAGGTGTACTTAATTTTTTCAGTTCACTAGACATGTGATTGTGGTGTCGTTTTTTAGTAGCACTTTATACGCTGTGACTATGGAAACCAATTATGATTTCGAAGAACAACGAATTGTGATGAAATTCCTAGTAAAGGTAGACATACTTACAAAATTAGATTACTGGAGATGAATCTTGGATTTAAGAGTACGATCCTGACACTAATAAGCAGAGTATGGAATGGAAAAAAGATGCGAGAGCCACGGACAAAAAAAAGGTAGGATATCAAAATTCCAAACTGAACATGTTTTAGCTCAACAATGAATCAAATGGAAACAAGACTAACGGTTAAGTGTGACTTCTGAACCACGCAGGTGATGGTCTGATACAAAGATGGGTGAGTTTATTGGTATCATCAGATGATCACTGAATAACGAAGTGCTCAGAGGAGTACTTTGAACAGTGGAGTGTATAATTTACGATACTGTCCTCAACTTTATTGTCATACCCTCGTTTAAACAAATGTGAACACATGGTTTGCAGTTACGTCAATGGTTAGCTTCAGAACCCATACCTAAATCACAACTGATATGTGCTCAGAACCGGAAGTTGGCCCATCCGACATAGGAACTGAAAGGAGAAGCTTATCACAGTCAAACATTACCCATTCCGCTTTTAAGGTTACCTTCGAAAAGTACCCTAAATAATAAATTTATAGTACTATTTATAAGAACATCGAAATACATCGAGTGACCAAAGATGTTTTCTCTGGCAAAAATATTACGGAAAAACAGTATGAGGTGAAAGAGCAAAGTATTCTTTTAATAGTTTGTAATCCCGACTTATTTCGCTAACACTTCGCCACCCAACTTAATACAGTTAAATGGCAGAGTTTTAGAAAAACTGTCAATTTGAACTTGAAATTTGAATTTCATGAGTTATTGAAGACAAAAATAGATTTCTTTGTAACAAAAGCATTGTAAAAGTTTTACCAAAATTTTGGAAAATGCGGATCGTATGTTTTTAAATAATATATAGTACGAGTATACCGTTCTTTATGTTACTCCAGTTTCGTTTTATTGAATTTTAGATTTCTCTCTGTCAATTCTGAACAGAATTCGACAAAACATGGAACAAAAATAGTGTCTAGCAAAAGAGTGTAAATAGTCAATTAACGAGTTCTACACCGGCAGAGTTATATGATAGTTTAACTACTTTTATTTAAATTTTCATTTCGATACTGGTTACTGATTTAAAAAGATGTAAAACATTTTTGAGGCTATATCGGTTATATTAAAGTATTTGTCCTGAAGCAAACACAAAAATATTCTGTAATTCTTTGTAAAGTATACAGGGTGTTACGGTAAGTCCTGTAATAAGAAGTTACGACACAGAACTCCAGGATTATGTGTAACATACTGTCTGTACAGTTACTGCATTCTGTTACTTTCCAGCCCACACTGTCTCCTCTCTTTGTAAAGTATACAGGGTGTTATGGGTAAAATCCACAAGAAGTTACGACACAGAACTCCAGGATTATGTGTAACATACTGTCTGTACAGTTACTGCATTCTGTTACTTTCCAGCCCACACTGTCTCCTCTCTTTGTAAAGTATACAGGGTGTTACGGGTAAAATCCTGTACAAGAAGTTACGACACAGAACTCCAGGATTATGTAACATACTGTCTGTACAGTTACTGCATTCTGTTACTTTCCAGCCCACACTGCTCCTCTCTTTGTAAAGTATACAGGGTGTTACGGGTAAAATCCTGTACAAGAAGTTACGACACAGAACTCCAGGATTATGTGTAACATACTGTCTGTACAGTTACTGCATTCTGTTACTTTCCAGCCCACACTGTCTCCTCTCTTTGTAAAGTATACAGGGTGTTACGGGTAAAATCCTGTACAAGAAGTTACGACACAGAACTCCAGGATTATGTGTAACATACTGTCTGTACAGTTACTGCATTCTGTTACTTTCCAGCCCACACTGTCTCCTCTCTTTGTAAAGTATACAGGGTGTTACGGGTAAAATCCTGTACAAGAAGTTACGACACAGAACTCCAGGATTATGTGTAACATACTGTCTGTACAGTTACTGCATTCTGTTACTTTCCAGCCCACACTGTCTCCTCTCTTTGTAAAGTATACAGGGTGTTACGGTAAAATCCTGTACAAGAAGTTACGACACAGAACTCCCAGGATTATGTGTAACATACCGTTCGTACAGACTGCATTCTGTTACTTTCCAGCCCACACTGTCTCCTCTCTTTGTAAAGTATACAGGGTGTTACAGTAAAATCCTGTATAAGAAGTTACGACACAGAACTCCAGGATTATGTGTAACATACCGTCTGTACAGTTACTGCATTCTTACTTTCCAGCCCACACTGTTCTCTTTGTAAAGTATACAGGGTGTTACGGGTAAAATCCTGTACAAGAAGTTACGACACAGAACTCCAGGATTATGTAACATACTGTCTGTACAGTTACTGCATCTGTTACTTTCCAGCCCAACACTGTCTCTCTTTGTAAAGTATACAGGTGTTACGGGTAAAATCCTGTACAAGAAGTTACGACACAGAACTCCAGGATTATGTGTAACATACTGTCTGTACAGTTACTGCATTCTGTTACTTTCCAGCCCACACTGCTCCCTCTCTTTGTAGTATAGGTGTTACGGGTAAAATCCTGTACAAGAAGTTACGACACAGAACTCCAGGATTATGTGTAACATACTGTCTGTACAGTTACTGCATTCTGTTACTTTCCAGCCCACACTGCTCCTCTCTTTGTAAAGTATACAGGGTGTTACGGGTAAAATCCGTAAAGAAGTTACGACACAGAACTCCAGGATTATGTGTAACATACTGTCTGTACAGTTACTGCATTCTGTTACTTTCCAGCCCACACTGGTCTCCTCTCTTTGTAAAGTATACAGGGTGTTACATGGTAAATCCTGTACAAGAAGTTACGACACAGAACTCCAGGATTGTGTAACATACTGTCTGTACAGTTACTGCATTCTGTTACTTTCCAGCCCACACTGTCTCCTCTCTTTGTAAAGTATACAGGGTGTTACGGGTAAAATCCTGTACAAGAAGTTACGACACAGAACTCCAGGATTATGTGTAACATACTGTCTGTACAGTTACTGCATTCTGTTACTTTCCAGCCCACACTGTCTCCTCTCTTTGTAAAGTATACAGGGTGTTACATTCTGTTACTTTCCAACCCACACTGTCTCCTCTCTTTGAAATTGCTGACCTTTCAGAAACAAAATACGTAATGTGTTTATCTAACAAGACTTTAAAGTTACTAAATGTAACAATATAAAATATACTTTATATTATCTATTAAAGGTTTTATTTCAAATACAAAGTATTTATCTTCAGAGAGGCACCCAAACTGAAGGGAAAATAATTTAAAATATTGTATAAAACATATGGATAACTTTAGAAAATAAACTACAAATATAAAATAAAAAAAGATTGTACCGACATACTATAAAGAGATTATTAAAATAATTTTAAGAAAGGAGAATTTTAATATGAGCCTGGTTCGTTGTTGACTAGAAAATCTTGTGTACGTGTATGGAATCTGCTGCATCAAGATATCTCGGATTTTGTACTTCTTTTTACAATTTTACTTAATTAAAATGGTGACCGGTTTCTATACACTGTTTTGCGATTGCCATTTTTCTTCTTGGTTATTTTTTTAATGGTTTACACGTTCTTTTAATCTTGTTTTGAGTTTTCTTCTCTTGATCTGTCCAATGTATTTTTTGTCACAGCTTACACGGTATTTAATTAATTCCTGAATTTTCCTCACTACTCTTTAGGATTTCTAAGAAGTGAATTTCTCTCCATGGAATATAAATCAGTTCAACAAGTTTACTGCAGGAAATATTGTCCCGGAACAATTAAACGTCAACTAATGAAGTTGATTGCGAACTAACTTTGTCTCTAGGATAAGAGCGGACTTGTTTTGTCTTAGCTTCAAGATTTTGTTGTTGATTATATTTCTGATATTTTCTGACTAATGGATAAATATTGAAGGGACCTTTTTGTAGCCATTGGTTCTTGTTATGATTTCTAACTTATTGCCAAACGCCTATATTTATTACATTTATCTGCCTAAATATTTGAAATGAAATTTAACGCATTTGTTAAATTAGTACTATAAAAGAACCAAATGTGTAAATTATAATGACTAAAATCTTTATTGTAACCAGTTAAACTATACTACCTAAATTTGGAGGAGTTAACCCATGCTTCAATTATTCAGTTATATACAAGTTCAGCCTTTGATTATAATCGTATGAATCGTATTTTCCTTGAATATTTGTCTACAATGTAGTTGTTAACATTTCATTTTGTATAGTCCTTCATTTTGTATTGTGACCAATACCATACAGGATATCATACATACATATGAAAAATATATAGAGTACAATCATCTAAGATATAATTTTATAATACATGACGCAAGAAGGAAGCAGTGCGACAGAAAGAAAAAGCTACAGTCACCTAAACTAGTCTCAGCAAGTCCACTGAGGATGCTCGATTGCAAAATGAACGAAACGTTCGGCCCTGTAAATAGTGTAAATACTTTATTGACAAGGTCTATACTGGAAGCCCTAGTTGGTAGTTTTACTCAATGTTTTCAAACCTAACATTTACATTTTGTTACAAAATACTCAGAAAATAAGATTTAGTTACAACAGGAGTTTAAAAGGCTACGACTAATATTTTTCAAAAATTTAACAGTATTGGAGAAAACATACTTTTTAAATATTGCTCTTATTGTGCGACCGGTTTCGGAAATTGTCAAATTTTCTAGCAGCCTAACAAGTATTACAATATACAATACCCAATATTTAAAAAGGGTACTATGTTTTTCCATGATACATGATTCAAATATCCCTGTGTTGTGATTCTCTTTCGCATAATTTTCGAAAATAATAACTACGCCAGAGATTGTAAGCATCTGCTAAGTTTGAAGGTATCTAAACGTTATCTTTACATTATAAAGGTTGAACATTATTGTTTCACAAGGTAAGAAGTTTTCACACCAGGAAACTTTGTTAATACGCGAACTTAACATCGTCCATGAGAAGTTCTCGGAACTTTAATTTTGCATGCAGTATCTAACATAACTTTTAAACTTTCGTTATCGTTATACAAGCAATAATTGTTATTTAGTAGACGACTCGTATTTTATCAAGATGTAAGAAGTTATTTTCTGAAATTCACAAGTTTACAACATATAATTATATATATTCGATGCTTTAATTTGTTCAACTCAATCAAAGCTAATTCAGTTAATCAGTGAATTAATTTCTATAGGTATCACAAAATAGTGCATTATGCAGAACCAGATTTTACATGCAAAGTAAATCGAAAATGTCTTTATATTTTAATTTTCGACTTAGTAGCCGTAATCCATCATTTGTAATGTTTGAAAATAATCAATAATTCAAACCCTTTGAGATATTAGAAACTTAGTATAAAATTTAATTTTCCTTACAAAATTGTTCAAGAAATATTATTAATCCAACTTATTAAATTTAAAAAAGACGGCCATTTAAAAGTTTCAAAGTTAAATAGAATCAAATTGGAATTTTAAAATTTGATAAGTTAGATTAAAAGTATTTTCGAACATGTTATTAAGAAAACAATTAAAGTTTATACTGTACCAAGTTTCACAAAAATATCTCAAAAAGTTTTTGAATTATTGATTATTTCCAAAATTTTACAAAATGGTGGATTACGGCTAAACTAAGCCGAAATCAAAAGAATGTTACAGGACATTTTAAACTTACTTTTGTATGTGGAATCAGGTTCTGCATAGCGCGGTACACATTTTTGTGACATCCTGTTTGTAACAAAATAAATATAAATATACGTCAGGTTTGTCTTGTAAACAACTTAAAAACATTTGGCTGATAAGGTTTTCCAAAAATTTACTTACATAGTTTAAAACAGTTTATCGTTCTAATGTTTATCTATCTTTAAAGGTTGTAAACAATATACACTGTAATAGTCATCACCTTTCTTCATACAACATGAAATAATCCACAAATAAGATTATAGATAAAATGTTATTTTTGGTATTTTACATATAAGATACACGTATTAACAATAGGTATATGTTCTCGTGAAATGCTGAATTTTATTAGAATTGAAGGCAGGGTTAAGCTTAAATAAAAGTTTTAAAAGGTTTCAGTTCTCTGAGGGGTAAAGATGACCACTCAGAGCGGATCCGGGTCTCACCTAAAAGCCTTTTGTCACACCCTCTACACCCTCTTCACTCTTCAGTTGATAAATTCAATTTCATCTCCTCGTCTATAAAAGTCTTCTGAAGTTTTATTAAATTTAAATCAGCGATGTTCAAGATTTTCGTTGTTACGATTATGTTAAAGCTGGCATTTCTTTAGTTTATAATTAAGACTGTTTATACATTTGCTTAACTGCTCACTAAGGATGAAAGTAGCCAATATAAGGTAACTGTAGCCATGATAAGGTATATAAATAATATAACTGGTATATGAGCTTTCCAATAATAAAAACAGTAGAATGGTATTTCTATGCAATTTTAACAATGTTTAATATCAAGATGACACCCTTGAATCAAATTTAATGGATGTAATATCGTCTATGTTTTAAAACGCTGACAAACGTTGACTGGCTATGAGAAAAAATTGAATTAATAAAAGATTCGTTTGAATAAAATATTGTCCAGCGGTTATCGGTTAGGTTTAACATTTACTCGCAACTCGCAAGGGATTTGCATACTAGGACAATGTGAATGTTTGTACCATCCTTCAAACTCTTAGAGGGTCTATGTCAAGTTATATTTCAACTCAAAGACAAAAGAATATTTCAGAACTAGAGAATTCCTAAAGGAAGGTGAAGTATAAGGGCAGAGGGAGTTTTCACTTCCCTTGTAACACATGTCAAGTCTCTTCTGCAGGTATTGACTTTCAGGATAATATCAGCTGACCTCTGACTCGTGTTTGAGATTCTCAAGTAGGTTGCTAGTCTTCAGAAATTGTTTCTATTTAGTAAAATAAATGAAAGCTGTTAATACATAACACATAAGTTCGACAATGCCGTATTCTTATTGGAATGATTTTATCCACCACACCACTTGAGGGGTTTAGTTTTAACTATTGATTGAAAAAGGAGTTATTGAGAAAAAAGAATTCCAACATAAAATGTTACTAAAGAGTTTCTAGTTCGATTCCGAAGTTAGAAACTGTTGAGATAAACTGTTCCGAGGAACTTTAATCGAATTTCAGTAGTTCAACTTTGAGACTTGTGTTTGTTTAATCGGAGGTTTGTATCTAAACGTGAAGAGACTTTGCTGTCAATTATACAAGAAGATGTTATCAAAGTCTAAGAGGGTTTGGGGATCAGATTAAATCCACGGACTGAACACAAAATCAATGTTCCTCACAATTCATTCAGCATCTCGCTCATCCCCTGGGAAGGAAGGAATTTAGAAACATCAAAAATTCTAAATAGACAAAATATAGACCACGTGACTCATTCATACTAAGGCGTATTTTTTGCACAACTCAAAATACGGCAAACCGCACATTTCACAAACCCATGATTGCGTTTATTTCACAATAACATCAAATTAAGTTGTCATTCGTCTATTTTAAGTTAGACGAGATTCCTTTATACACTATCCCCGCAGTCACCACTTACATTATTTTGTAATGTCACTATACAGTAACACTAGGTAAAGGTTGAGTGGTACAGAGGACTTTGTAGTCCTAACTTCGCCTTGTTAAACAAGACACACTTTACCTTTTTACTTTCTGTATCCAAGGAAACATAGGCCAGTAAGTTGAATTTTAGATTAATTTAGGCCCAGTGCTCTGAATGTCAAAGTGCGGAAATTCGGATAAGATAATTAAACAGCAATTACTTTAAAACGGTAGGTTCTAGAGCAACATGAGTTATTTTGATCAATGAAGAAAGTAAAACTCTACCATACGGGTGAACTTTGTGTTTGCTTATGGCACCGCTACAATTTTATAATGTCAACAAAACTTTGAATGGCCGTTATTTTGGAACGGACAGTCCGATATAGCTGGAAACTTAACCTAGAGATTTTCAAAGAAAGATTTTCGTGAAAAACGGACCGTAAGTGCGATTTGTGGTACATATATAGACTAATATACCAACATATACATACATATACAGCTCAATACATATTAAGTTTTGCCTTTTGACTCAGGAGGTGCTAGGAAGTAAAACCGCACATTTCTACGACGTTTCGTTCTATTTGGCGAGATAAATAAATAGCTCTATTTTCACAAAATTAAATTTACAAAAGAACGTAATGTGCATATCTTACGAGACTCAGTTCAACAAGTTTAGTACAGGAAATATTGTCCCGGAACAATTAAACGTCAACTAATGAAGTTGATTGCAAACTAACTTTGTCTCTAGGATAAGGACAGACTTGTTTTGTCTTAGTTCCGAGATTTTATTGTTGATTAAATTTCTGATATTTTCTGACTAGTTGATAAATATGGAGGTAACCCTTTTTGTAGCCATTGGTTCTTGTTACGAATTCTAGTTGCCAAAATCATATATAACTACATTTATCTGCCTAAATAGTTTGAAATGAAATGTAATGCATTTCTTAAATTAGTAATTATAAATTGTAATAACGAAACTTGTATAACGACACTTTTGTAGAGGTTATCACAGTTTTGCACTTGGTTATGGATTGACTTTCCCAAAAATTAGTAGAAATGTATTTCTTACGTACTTTAACAAGGGTATATATCAAGATGACACCCCTTGAATCAAATACGGTGGATGTAGTATTTGTCTATGTTTTAAAACGCTGAAACACGTTGACTGGTTATGTGAGAAAAATTTAATTTCTAAAGATTTGTTGGAATAAAATCTGGTCCAGGGTTATTAGCTATGTATTAAATTTACTCGCAAGGATTTGCATACTAGGACATGTCTAGTTATATTGTCTTTGAATGTTTTTAGCATCCTTCAAAACGTTAGAGACGGTCTATGTCAAGTTATATTTCAACTCAAAGACAAAAGAATATTTCAGAACCTAGAGAATTCCTAAAGGAAGGTGAAGTATAAGGGTCAGAGGAGTTTTCAATTTCCCTTGTAACACATGTCAAGTCTGGGTTCTGCAGGTATTGACTTTCAGGATAATATCAGCTGACCTCTGACTCGTGTTTGGAGATTCTCAAATAGGGCGTCAAAATTCAGAAATAATTCTTTATTTAGTGAAATAAATGAAAGCTGTTATTATAAAACATAAGTCTGAAAATGTTTCGTTTAAACGATTCTTATTCAATAATGATTTTTATCCACCACACCACTTGAGGGGTTTAGTTCAAACTATTGTTTGAAGAAAGAGTTATCGAAAAAGAAAATCCAACAGAAAATTTATTAAAGAGTTTCTAGTTTGATTCAGAAGTTAGAAACTGTTCGACGAACTTTAATCGAATTTCACTAGTTCAACTTTGAGACTTGTGTTTGTTTAATCGGAGGATTGTATCTAAACCTTTCGTGAAGAGACTTTGCTGTCAATTATATACGAAGATGAGATTAGGGTCTAAGAGGGTTTGGGATCGGTTTCAACTCAGATTAAATCCTCGGACCGGACACAAAATCAATGTTCCTTACAATTCATTCAGCATCTCACTCAGCTCATCCCCAGAGAAGGAAGCTGGAGATGTCTTTATTTATTTATTTGCTGGAGGAAGTAGTTGGTTGTAGCAAACTATCAGCTGGAATTTGAGATACTTTTGTGTAAACATTATACTTCCGACTAATGGATGGTAATAAGTATACAGGGTGTCACAAAATGTGTAGCGCTGTGCAGAACTGGATTCTACGTGCAATAGTAAGTCGAAAATATCAATTTTTTTTATTTCGGCTTAGTTTAGCTGTAATCCGCCATTTTGTAAATTCCCCTTCGAGATATTTTTGTAAAACTTGGTATAAACCCTAATTGCTTTCCTAATAACATTTTCCAAAAATATTTGTCATCAATCTTACCAAACTTTTAAATGGCAGCTTCAAAATTTCAAACTCATATTCCAATTTTATTCCATTTGACTTTGAAATTATGTAAATTCGGTTCTGCATAGCACGCTGCACATTTTAACACGCTGTATAAATCAATCACCGTGTTAAAATAAATAAACCAGACCCATAATCAGCTGAGCACTAAAGCGCTGATGGTGTGAGTGGAGCTAATTCGCTTAGCAAATTGTAACTCAGTATCTTACGAGGCTTTTCTCTACGCTGGCAGTTTAGCTTCGGCCTTCGGCCTTAGATTTACGTAGTCTGATACTGTGGTCGTTATATTTATGAATATAAAGAGATGCCGAATTTCAAATTTCATTAAAATAAGATTTCTTATTTCACTGTTATAAAAAAAATCACTTTTTGGCGAGCACTTTAAAACGTACTTCGATACTTTTGTATACTTATGAATACAACACAACCCTAAATGGCTTATTGTGCAAATCGATGTAAATTAAGTTGTTGTAGACATGAAATCATTGTTTTGTTCGTTCAACCAGTTTGGAAGTCCTGACAATAGCAACAAATGTCAGGCAAGTCTAACAAATTTAATCTGGCGTGTCAGTGTGAACACTTGAAACTTGGCTTGAAATCAGCTGTCCTCGTTTATTTGCTCTTCTATGATGAATTTCTGTTCTATTTAAGCAGTTTGCTCATTATTTCAATCATCATTTAGACTCTTGTAAAAGACATTTTGTCTGGGACTCGTGGCGTGGTCCTGTAATCCAGCTTCATGGAGGTCAGGTTTTGAGGATGGTATAGGTCTAAAGCGGCTCAGATAGTCTCAGTGATCATCTGATGCATCAACTCCACCATCGTTTGGACATATCAGACCATCACCTGCGTGGTTCGGAAGTCACGTTAAGCCGTTGGTCCTTGTATTTCCATTGGTCATTGGGCTATTAAGTAATGACCCATTCTAAGGAAGAGTCGGCCTTAGTTTGTAACAAGACTACACCTCATAACTCATTACCACCATCACACTCATCCTTCACCACATATTTGCCTTAAAATACCCTCATGATGTGGGGTCGGCATCTCAAATAGTGATTTAGTGATTTGGTGACTGTAACAGCTTTATTACGGTATTATATTTTGTAAACCACTGAATGAACCGGGCAACTGTATGTAGTGTAATTGGGCGGATCCGTGGCGGGTATGGTGTCGCGCGCGCGACTCTGGAGCCCATCACGCGGGTTCGATCCCCACCCGATCTGCCACAATGCAGCAATATGACGCTGTAATATGTCCTACGACAGCTAGATAAGGTCGACAAACTTTACCTTTACTTTATACGAGTGGGTTTGACTTTACTTTCTCGTACTTGCCTCTCTCTTTGCAATATGCTGAGCCGCATTGATGTTGCTATTAAACATTTCTGTTATCCCAAAGAACCCCACCCCTCTATCACTTCGTCAAAACTGGTTCTTCTAAAATCATTATAAAACTAATTTCAAACAAGGGTATTTATAATTTTAAATACATTTTTTGTTTCAACGGCTTTCTTAATAATTGAATCAATATAAAATTTATTTCATTTTTATTCACTCATTTACTGTTTGACGTACTAATGTTGTTTTGTCATCAAAACAACTGTTCAGCCATATGTTAAAAGTAAATACAAATAGAAACATTTAAATTTTACAACATTTGTCGTACACCAAAATGGGTTTGTTTTGGCAAACATTTTTATTTATGAATCTTCTTTCTTCAGTGGTTGCTATAAACTGCTTTGTCTGCAATGACGACATGTGGCCTTTTGGGCAGGAACCTTTGCAAGAAACTTAAAATGTACCCTCAGAAGACTGTGAGCAAATCTTGGAAGATAGTCATCAGATCCTCATCCCGGGCGATGATCTGTTGTGTGCTGTTGCTAGGTGGGCAAACGGTAGCGTGGAAAGAAGCTGTGTGGGCCGAACATTTGTGCAGTCAAAATTGAAAACAATAACTTACCAAGAATATACGGACAATTCTTGTGTTTATGGTGTAAAGTGCCGTTGAATCCTCCTGATTCTCAAGACTTTTGTTGGTGCGATTCGGACAACTGCAATTGTGGTCGGACGGTTACGATATCTTTGATTTTACTTCTAGTTTTATTTTTTGTTTGTGTTTAGAAAAATTTGGATTTTGTATTTGTGGACGTTGAATATTTGAATATTTCGCTAAAAACGGAACTCTCTTGTAGTTTAATTGGTATTGTATGTGTTTTTCCACGAGAACATTTCTTAGCTAAACAACAACAAAAATTCTGTGACAAACGCAAATAAATGGAATTTGGTTTTATTAAGAGCAGTTTATTAGGCTACACAGCAACAGAAATAAATAAATTTTAAAAGGAAACAAAACCAATACTGTATAAATTTAAGCTGCGAGACCTTTCACTAGCTTTAGGACTGGAGGGTATTTCATACTCTCTTAGCACCTGTGTTGATGGACCCTAAATCTGAGGCCGAAAGCCGAAGCGAGGTTAAAAGGTAAGTTTGTCTTGTTTAACGAGGCGAAGTTAGGACTACAAAGTACCACTCAACCTCGACCTTTATCTAGCGTCACCGTATAGTCACATTACAAAATATGTAAGTGGTGACTGCGGGGATCGAACCCGCGCCACCAGAATGATGAGCTCCGAGTCGCGCGCGATACCAATCCACCACGGATCCTCATGTGAGCGTAGCTCACAGCCTCGTAACGCCCGTGGCAATACAACGACCGAATGCAAAGCGAGGCTGTCAACGGAGCGAATAAGAGTAACATAAGAGTGAATCGAATAAGAGTGAATCGAAATTGCAAAAGGACATTCTATTATTCACCCATGCAGAAGTGGCTCTTTAGCGCTTAGCTACGTGTCGGCCTGGTCATTGCTTTGAACTATTTTTGTTACTTGGTTGATATAACTAAATCACTATTTGAGATGCCGACCACTCTCATGAGGGTATTTTAAGGCAAATATGTGAAGGATGAGTGTGATGAGTGGTAGTAATGAGTTATGAGGTGTAGTCTTGTTACAAACTAAGGCCGACTCTTCCTTAGAATGGGTCATTAATTAATAGCCCAATCACCAATGGAAGTACAAGAACCAATGACTTAACGTGATTTCCGAACCACGGTGATGGTCTGATATGTCTAAGCGATGGTGGGAGTTGATGCGGGTATCATCAGATGATCACTGTGACTATCTGAGCCGCTTTAGACCTATATCATCCTCAAAACCTGACCTCCATGAAGCTGGATTACAGGACCACGCCACGGGTCCCAGTCAATAAGTAATAACTTTGTTTAGTTTTTTATTCCTTTAAGGGAATTTCAGAGTATGTCTATTT
>JAHHFQ010000032.1:0-34126 GCA_018831715.1 Matsumurasca onukii | reverse complement strand
ATTTTTATTATTACTGTTAAGACTTACAAACAAAAAATTATATCTAAGCAATTTAATAAATCGTAAGAACCTAATTATGTAAATAATAAATAAACAACCTCACTCATCAAGTGATAATTGTTAAGCCATTGGCCTCGTGCTAGTTCTCGTATTTCACATTTCAGAACTAGAATGCATAATGCACCTGAAATGTGAAGAATGAGTTCAGTATCTAGGTCAAATGGTATATAGCTGAAAAGCCAAATTTACATGTAACCAAAAATAGTATATATATTGTGATAATTAGACAATAAAGTTAGTTAACTGTGTAACTCAGAAAAGGTGAACAAGCTTTTCTTTCGTGGCGTCTGATTTCATGTACGAGTATTTGACATCAAATAAAAACTTCATACAAGAAATTCACTTAGTGAATTTGAGTTTATAAACCGCGTCACTACGTAGAATTTAGATTTGCATTTAAATTCAATCGATACGACGTAGAATTTAAATTAGTATTTAAATTCTAGATTTACCTTCAGGCATCGTCCAGTTATTTGAATAAGTATTCAAATAACAAATAAAGCCTTCAACCACCGGTAAGGTAAAGGCACCTGCCGGGATAAAAACATTTTGGTGACCCCGACGTGATCTCTGATCCTTTCGCTAAAGGATTTTAAGTTTAAATAATTATTGTGCGTTTATATTATCATAAAACAAAATGTCTAGCTTTGATCAACTCGTCGTTTCTCAACATGAAGTGGGGAGTCAAATAATAAAATTGGCTACTAATTTTGGGAAGGACTCAAAGGTAAGAAAACCTCTGAATATGCAAAAAACGTCTCGATCAATTGGGAGTACTGTGGGATACATTCATCCAGCAACATGAGGAGCTTACACCTAGAGGCAGCTAAAACTGAACATCCATATTTCAGAGAAGCATACTACAAAAATGTATCTGAAATTTATGCTAAGTTAAAGGCCAAACTGGAGGATATCATTGACATGCCAACCGAAATAGGAGATCGGACTCAAGCGACTACTGAGAACTCTTCTGCTGACGAAGCAACGCTTGACTTTACGGTAGAAGTTCCAATCTTTTCAAATGAAGAGGAGTCATTGAAACTGATGGTAGATCGCCAATTTATGTTGCAAGATTCAATTACTCGATTCATCAATGAAATCGAGCTGAATAATCATAATGTTCAATTTTCATCATCTTACTACGATGTGAAGTCTCGCGCCTTAAATAAGTATTCTGATGAATTCACAGCTTTAAATTCAGAGATTTGGAAATGTTCACGTAGAAACGAAGTTTATGGATACACCATGAAAGGATTCTTTGAAATGGATTTATTAATTCAAAAAGTGTTGATTTCATTACAACAACAAAAGAAAATGTATTTCCACAATCTAGGATCAAAGTGCCATGCAAAGTGCTATGCGATTGCCCGAAATTAAATTGCCTAGTTTCGATGGGAATCGGTTGCATTGGAATCAGTTTCGTGAACTATATTTGCAATTAGTCCACAACCAAAACGTGACTAAGGCACAAAAGATGTATTATCTTTGTGCAAATTTAACTGGAGAGGCCAAGCTTCTCATTAAACACTTAACCTTATCAGAGGAAAATTGATGCTGCATGGACTTTGTTAACTGATCGCTTTGATAATAAGCGGTTGCTTGTAAACACCTTTCTGGGTAAATTAATGGGACAATCGGCTATACTCATTGAGAGTTCAGCTTCCTTGAAATCATTACATGATACAACTCGAGAATGTGTATTTGCTCTTAAAGGACTTGGTCTACCAGTTGAGTCTTGGGATGCTTTTCTAGTCTTTGTTACACTCAAAAACTTGATAAGGCTACGCACACGACTTATGAACAGTCATTAAGCAATCCTAGGGAATTGAACTCGATAAATCATTTGTTAAAATTCATAGAATTAAGATTCCAGTCTTTGGAAACTCTGGGACGTACGGCCGGTCAAGTGGGGAAAAAGATAACTCCGGGCCTCAAACAAACGTCCTTAACTTCAAAAGAAGCTAAATTACAATGAAAATTGCAGGGCAACCATCCACTGTTTTCGTGTCCGATATTTCTGTCTCAGTCGCCTCGTGAAAGATACGATACTTTGAGGAAGCATAAATTATGTATAAATTGCATGAAGCAAAATCATGCAGCCAGCAAATGTACATCGCGGGGCTGCAACAGATGTCAAAAGAAGCACAATAGTCTTATACACTTTGAAGATGGGCACCAACCAATCAATAATTATGATCATTCAAGAAATGAAAATAGTAAAGAGATGGCAATTGCCCTACCCACTAGTTTATCAGCTAACTCAAAACTAGAAGGTAATAAATATGTGTTACTTAGCACGGCAATAGTTCTTGTAGAAGGTCAAAAGGCAAATCTATAAAATGTCGGGCCTTATTGGACAGCGGCTCACAATCGAGTTATATTACTGAAAGGTTAGCAAAAGATTACAAGTTAACAAAGTATTATCTCTTCAAGAATTTGAAGGTATTGGTCAGGCAAAACTTAAGGCTACCCATCGCGCTAATGTTTTGATAAAATCCTGCATAAATGAGTTTAAAACTCGAATTGAAACAACTATTATTCCTATCATTACATCCAAGCAACCTTCATTTGCCTTGGACATTCATAGATGGTCGATTCCTGACAATATAGCATTGGCGGACCCAAACTTTAATATTCCAGAGAAAATTGATATTTTAATTGGCAATGAAATATTTTATGAACTGCTTATGGTCGGCCAGATAAAATTGGGAAGTCAGCTGCCAACATTACAAAATACCACCCTAGGTTGGGTATTTGGAGGCACATCAACTACTAATAGGGATAATACGATATCATTTAGTGGAGTGTGCACCGAAGAAAGTCACAATTTAGACAAGCAAGTTGCAAAATTTTGGAGTCTTGAGGAAGTTCATTCTCCAACTCATGCAAACAACAGCAGAAAAGAAATGTGAAGATTTTTTAATCAAACTGTATGTCGTGATGATAAGGGAAGATTCATAGTGAGGCTTCCGTTTATGCAAAACTCTAACAGTTTAGGAGAATCAAAAGATGTCGCATTAAAACGCTTTTATTCAATCGAACGAAAAATTTCAAGAAACCCAAGCATTAGAGAACAATATGTGGCTTTCATGAAGGAATATTTGAGTCTGGGGCACATGAAGGAATTGCCGTGGAATCAGGTACCTAAACAACATTATTTTTGCCACATCATTGCGTTTTAAGACCCGACAGTACGTCTACGAAGCTTCGGGTAGTATTTGATGCATCTATGAAGACATCATCCGGTCTCGCCTTAAATGATATATTGTTGACGGGGCCTAGGGTCTTGGAAGACCTATTTTCCGTACTTCTTCGATTCCGTATGCCAAGATATGCCTTTACGGCTGATATTGAAAAATGTACCGCCAGGTGACGTTGGATCAAAGAGATCAGGGTTTCCAGCTTATAATGTGGAGGGATTCACCTGATCAACCTTTGAAGTGTTTTCAATTGCAAACAGTTACTTATGGAATTTCATCTGCCCCTATTTGGCTATTAAGTGCCTTCGAAAGTTGGCAATCGACAATAAAAGCAACACCCATTTGGAGCAACATGTCTAAATAAGTCTTTTACGTCGATGACGTAATGGCGGGAGGTGACACCATTGCCGAAGCATTGGCAAAACAGGAAGAATTAACAAAAATAATGAAAAGCGCAGGCATGACGTTACGGAAGTGGTGCGCTAATCATCCATCCCTGCTTGCGGAAATTTCGACCACAGATCGGGCTGCGCAAGTAGACTTCAACCATGATGATTGTACCATTAAAACCTTGGGAATGACTTGGCAACCTGTAAGTGATACATTTAGAATCAACATTAAGTTTTCGGAAACCGATAGGTTAACCAAGCGAACTATCTTATCTGACATTGCACATATTTTCGATCCCCTGGGTCTGTTAAGTCCAGTAACGGCTCAGGCAAAAATCTTTTGCAAAACTATGGACAATGAAATTAGACTGGGATGCTGCAATTCCTATGAATTTCCACACTTATTGGAAAGAATTTAGGAGGATATGAAGCATTTGGAAACTTGGAAGTACATCGTCACGTAGTTCGGGGCAGCATGATTCAAGCAAAAGAGCTGCACGTATTTTCAGATATCTGAAAAGGCTTACGGAGCTGCCGTATATGTAAAATCACGGCTTATGAATGACTCAGTAACTGTGCGTCTGTTATGCTCGAAGTCAAGGGTGGCTCCGACCAAAGTGGTGTCGCTACCACGCTTAGAACTATGTGCAGCAGTCCTTGGAGCGGAATTGTTAGATCGCGTAAAGACGGACTTGCAGTGGAGTGAAAAGTGTTATTTGTGGACTGATTCAACTATAACATTAGCGTGGATTGCAGCACAATCAGCGTCTTATCAAACATTCATAGCCAATAGGGTGGCAACTATACAGAGGCTAACATCAAATGAGCAATGGTTACATGTCCCAACTGAACATAACCCCGCGGATTTAGTCTCCCGTGGCCTTAATCCTCGACAACTCAAAAATAACGCCTTATGGTTTTCGGTCCAATTTTTTGCACGGAAAGGAAGCTCATTGGCCAAAGCAACCTAACATTCCACCGACGGACATTGAAAAACGAGCATCCAAGTCAACATTATGTGCGCAGCAGCAACTACTACGGAGGAACTGCATGCCCTGCCGGACCTTTGAATTTAATTGACTCTATTCGAAAATATAACAATTTTTTGCAACTGCAGCGTATAGTTACGTGCTGCGGTTCATATATATCAAGCGACAGCCATTGAATGGAGGAAATTGTCACTTAACAGTTCCTGAAATGGAACGAGCCGCTAGCGTGATATTCAGGACGGTACAAGAAGGGTGTTTTAGGGATGACATTAGATCGCTAAGACATCAAAGAATGGTTAGTAATAAGCTCAGTGCTTTGGGACCTTTCCTTGACAAAATGGGGTGCTACGAGTTGGAGGACGATTGACGAATTCAACCTTACCATACGATGCCAAACACCAAATACTACTACCGAGTAATCATCCTACCTGGTCTTAAAATACCTTCTCACGTGGGAGTTCAGGGTCTTATTGCTATCACTCGTCAACGATACTGGCCGCTCAATTGCAAAACTGTTGTAAGATCAGTTGTATTAAATTGTGTCCGTTGTACAAAAATGAAACCAAGGCTTATGGGTCAATTTATGGGTAATCTGCCGGCACACCGAGTTCGTACTGCTAAACCATTTTTCATACGGGTGTAGATTTCTGTGGTCCTTTTATATCCACTTTAAACTCCGGGGAAAACAGCCTCGAAAATGCTATGTGGCAATATTTTGTTGTGGCGCTACCAAGGCTGTGCATATCGAAATAGTCAGCGATCTTACTACGGATGCCTTTCTAGGAGCATTAAAAGATTTGTGAGCAGAAGGGGAAAGTGTCAACATATTTACTGTGATAATGCAACAAATTTTGTGGGAGCAAGAAACAAATTAGCAGAAGTGGCCCCAATAATCCACAATCGGTCTGCAAAGGAAGCAATTGCGGCCTATGGAACGGCAAGAGGCATTGAGTTTCATTTCAATCCACCACAGGCGCTCACTTTGGTGGGCTTTTGAAGCCGCAGTAAAATCAGCAAAACATTTGCTTTATAAAAGTATCACCGTAGCTTCACTAACATATGAGGAATTGGAAACAGTGATGACAGAAATTGAGGCAATTCTAAACTCACGACCTTTGACCGCCATGTCAAACGATCCATGCGATATGGAAGCTTTGACTCCTGGTCATTTTTAACGGGAGAGGAACTAACATCTATACCAGACAGCAACGTAGAGGGTATCAAGGGTGGATTAATGCAACGATGGAAACTAGTAGCACAGCTGAAAAACAGTTTTGGGAGCGATGGACAAAAGAATATTTACATGAGCTACAACAGCGCGTCAAATGGAGAAATACATGCCAGAACATCCAACCCGGAAGATTAGTACTCATACGAAGAAATCATTTTTCCACTTCAAAGTGCTTTAAAAGAAATTGAACGAATCAATGTGCTGTTGCAACCATCAACAAGGCATCGTATGGCCGCTCCATTGGGTATAATTGGAAGCATAGCAAGTGCCTTATTCGGGGTTCTAGATACTCAGTATGCCGACTCAATGGCAAAGATAATTAACAATGTGGATAAAACGAACATCATGTACAGGATCTATTAGAAATCTACGGTACTGACCTCACGATCAACATTTGGCTCTGTATTTCGGCTTTCTTTAACCAGGAACTTCAATTAATCATCTCCAGAACAATCGATAATCAGCGTCTGGGATCAAAATTTCAAGAATAAGTGTTCAACATTTCCATTCAGGATGGATGGCGATTAGTGGCGACGAACGCAGATCATGTTAGGACGTATAACCGACGCACCATGGTCGTGTAAATCCTATTATTGGGACCTGCTCAAATCGGAACAATTATACCTATTAACCATTCCAAACCTCCGGCTACCGGCTAATGCGCGCGATCTGTTACTCATCTTCCAACTCTTGCATATACAGGGACGAGTTTTAGAAAATCAAATTTTGTTTCAATTACAACTCCCGTTGTTATCACAGGAAGTATGAATTAATTCATATCGTACCAATACCAATGATCGTGGAAAATGCAACCATCATAATTCGAGATACGGCAGAGTTCCTAAATAAATCTGCATAGAGATCAATATTATCCATTATCTCTTCAAGAATTATCAGCGTGTACCTTGGTTCTCGGCGACCAACATATGTGCAAACAACACCATCCAATTTATCGAAGGGGTTCGGGATTAAACTTGTGTGAACTAACGATCCTGGCTCAAGCCCTGATATTAATACGTGTAAGTTTGAACATATTATCAATGTTCATCCTTGATTCAACTCAGAGAACCAAATACCTTTATATTTGTGGCAATTCGTCGACGAACCGTCCAAATATATTGCGATCCTAATATGACTCAGGAAAGTCTCACTGGCATCGGATTGATAACTTTAGAACCAGGGTGCGTAATAAAAGATGAGTCAACCACATTAGTGGCACACAAGACGTACAATTCTTCAACGAATATATCAAAAATACCTACTATTGATCTCACATCATTAGTGATAAGAAACAATAGGTTGCATCTCCAAACGAATGAACAAGGTAATAAATCAGACCTAAGGAAGGAAGTGGCAAATTTAAAAATTCGCTTCAAACGCTAAGCAATCAAGGGATACGAGCAGTTAAAACACCGCATAGAGTACCATCAGTTTGCAGTGGGATATCTAGGTCTAACGTTAACTATGTGCATAATTGCAATCATGGGGTGGAGGAAATGCCGTTCCAAACAAGAAAACGCAGCTACGCCACGGGTCATACACTAAGTTTCAAGGTCGATACTCCAAGAGATGAAGACGTGCTAAGCAAAGCTTAACGGGGAAAATGTTAAGACTTACAAACAAAAAAATTATATCTAAAATTAATTATCGTAAGAACCTAATTATGTAAATAATAAATAAACAACCTCACTCATCAAGTGATGGTTGTTAAGCCATTGGCTCGTGTATTTCGTTTCACATTTCAGAACTAGAATGCATAATGCACCTGAAATGTGAAGAATGAGTTCAGTATCTAGGTCAAATGGTAAATAGCTGAAAAGCCAAATTTACATGTAACCAAAAATAGTATATATATTGTGATAATTAGAACAATAAAGTTAGTTAACTTTGTAACTCAGAAAAGGTGAACAAGCTTTTCTTTCGTGGCGTCCGATTTCATGTACGAGTATTTGAAATCAAATAAAAACTTCATAAAAGAAATTCAAATAGTGAATTTGAGTTTATAAACCGCGTCACTACGTAGAATTTAAATTTGCATTTAAATTCAATCGATACGACGTAGAATTTAAATTAGTATTTAAATTCTATATTTACCTTAAGGCATCGTCCAGTTATTTGAATAAGTATTCAAATAACAAATAAAGCCTTCAACCACCGGTAAGGTAAAGGCACCTGCCGGGATAAAACATATATATATATATATATATATATATATATATATATATATATATATATATATATATATATATATAGTAGTTAGTGAGTATATATATATATATACAAAGTAGTATATATATATATATATATAAATATATATATATAGTGAAATAAAGGTATATATATATATATATATAATGGACATAGCTGGAAATAGTAGTATAGCCATTGAATGGACAAAAACACATTAAGGGAGGAATTTATAATGGATGGAAAATAAATGCAAGAACATGAAAACAAGATACATCAGTATAATAAATAAATAAAAAAAGCAAACATTTTGGAAAAATGTGAGTAAGGTAGCACTTTGTTATTGTTTTTGCTCATAAACTCTATGGAAATTAGTTGTCATTCTAAATTTAAAATTAATTTTTTAAAGAGAAATATGAGGCTAAAGGACATGCTAATATAATTTCGTAAAGGGCTTAATATCGTAAACTCAATTTCCCCGTATTTTATGTGAGCTGTTGAGTTTGTATGGCGGGCTTTGCCATTCTTAGTCTGAACTAACGTAAAATATAATCAAAGCATTAATGTCTACATTCAATGCTTTTAAAACTAAAGAGGCATGACATTTTTCATTGCATCGAGCATCAACCTTCAAAGTTTATACTGTACTGACTGTCAATAAAAAGTCAAATACATTTTTTTTTTTTTTTTTGGTATTTTATGCATTCGATTTGATTTTGCTACTCAGTTTAGCATTAAATACTAAGACTTTTTCGTTATGAGAACTCTTCTGATTACGGGTATTCTTAAATAATTTGAAGAGCAATGCAATGCGTTAGTTTGAACTAACGTGCATCTTCGATAAGAGCCTCAAGGTTTGCACCAATTTTCCTAAAACGATGCGATGCAATGCTCTAATGCACGTTACTTTACATAGAATAATGGTCTAAACTAACATGAATTTTATTAGACCATTATTTGCAGCCAATGCTTTCTGAACTAATAATTCACGTCATTTGTATTGCATCCAGCATCACCTGTCCAATTTTCCTTCTTGTACCGGACTGTTAAAACTATGAAATGCACTGGATTTTGACATTTTATGTATTCTGATTTGAGCTTGCGATATTGGTCAGCAGCTTCGAATGCTTGCGTTCCTCTCGTTATTTCAATTCTCTTTAAAATACTAGGTGTTCTTTGACTATTTCAGGCGGCAATGCAATGAGTTATTGCACGTTAGTTTGGGGCGCTCTTTTTAAATAAAATAATATTTTTTAATGAAGCTACCTAAAAGTTATTTTATTTATACTGAAAATCTAATATGCGCAGAAGTCAAATTAAAGAATTTTTCGACACAAAACCATCATACAATATTTATAATTTGTTACTGTCAGTTAGAGTGTCATTTGAATTCAATTAGTTTTTGTTATTCTTTGACTCTAGTTCGATGTGAATTTTGTAAACAATATGTTCAGTATAAGTGAAAAGAGAAAATAACAAATCAATTACGAAGGCCTTTGCGTTGTTATTTTTTGTACTTTGAGGCCTCAAACAGAATCGGTATTACAACCACAGTTTTACCGTGGTTGACGCTTTGAAACACAACTGGCAACATATCCACAGCTTTGACAACCAATGATTAGCATAGAATAACTGTCAGAAGGAGGTATCATATTTGTAGTCGGCTGAAAAATAGGATTTAGGATAACCATTATCTGGTTGAGATAGTACCATTAAAGCGACAGTAGAGGTGTTAGTATCCATATTTTAAACTGTCAATCTCGAGGTTGTGGTGCCGATTCTATTTAAGGCCTCAAAGTGAAATTGCACAACACACAGGAAACACCTAGGGTTGTCTTTTCCATGTAAATTATCTAATGGTTGCAGTAATTTTGATAATAATAGCATGGTTAGCTTCAAATACTAATTTTAACGTAAATAACTTTAATTGTTTTTGATGCTTGAACGTTCGTGTTCTTCCGGGCTTTTCAACTTTATAATATTAAATATTTTATGGTTTTACTTTGAACGTGTTTTTCTCCGTTAGAAGTTTGAAACTACTACCTATGGGAGATGTCAGACTGCAAAAGTAAGAAGTAAGTAAACATTTAATCTAGAGTAAAATAATGAAACACTGTAGTCACAGCAAAATATAAATTAAAATACTATTTATCAATAAGGATGGTTAAAAACAATAACTATGCCGTTTGTATCATATTTCTATATGTTTAGACTTTGATGCTACAACTCAAACTGCTCATGACAACTGATTTGTACATTTTAAAATCAGTAATTAATAGTGTTATTAATTTTCTCACACGTCTGCTTTTGTCTGAAGATACTGCTTTTCTCCATTTCCGTGAAATTAAAATTGGAAACATTAAAAAAACGCCAAATGAAGAACTAACTTTTTGTATTTTGCATAAAAAGTCCAGAGTTTTGTATTTGCATAAAGTATTAGAAGTACTCATGTATTTCTTTTGGAGAAAAAAGTGGTTACAGAGTGAGTTGAGTGCAAAGTAAAATTGAATAAATAAATAGACAAGTACGATTTTAAGTCTCGGAATTAACTTTATAACATTTCTAATAGAAAAAACGATTCAGGAACTTGTACTCATCCTACATCGGTTCGACAAGCTCATATGATATGGACAAACTCTTTAAATTGTCTTTTCACAATTTTATTTATAGCTAATTTGGTGGACTTTCACAAATCATTCGTAACTTTAGGCATCGGCGTTGGTTTTGCCAAGTTGTAAATAAGTTGCATGTATGAAACGTAGCCAAAATTAATTAACAATACTTTTAAAAATTCTCCGAATTGCATTATAAATTACGACTTTAATATTAATCTGATTGACCTGACCGATTTGTTATGGCTTTCATCACTCATTAATGGGGCCAATGAGGGTCGTGAGATCTACTTCAGTAACGAGATTGGATTATTTACATTTTCGTTCTACAAATTCATTTCTTACTCAGATGTATACATTTACCTTATAATATATAATATAATAATATAAACTAGTAAATTCGGTTGACTATATAATAGTATAACTCAAAAACTTCAGTTGACAGTATATCCAGTGTCGAGGCATAACCACATTTTTCTTGGCCTGCCAATTGCAGTCTCGCTTCTCTCTTTCGCAGCTTCATACTTATCTTTTCAGTCTTCACGCATCTTCCCGTTCAGGCTCTTCTGGGTAATTGTTACTTACTCTTGGATCATATCGCTTCTAGTATTTTCCAAGTCAATGTCTATTTCAAACTTTGTTTTGGCATCAAATTTGTCCAAATGTTTCCTGTTTCGTTGAATACAGCTCAATTTTCTAGCTATATTTTGTATGATCTCGGCTTTTCACATTCATCCACAACTTTCTCTTGTCTTCGTACCATCAGCCATTCTAACAAAAACATCATCATTTTTGTCCAATGTTTTGACAAATCGAGCACCCTATCATGAACTCGTTTCTGGTGTTCTTGCCTGGTTTCTAATTTATTATTACTGTTATTCAGTTCTGTGTTCTTTAGATATTTTTCGTGATTCACAGTTTTTTATAAAAGTATTCTTTTTTGCGAGCGATCATGATTTTTAAAATACTGCTCATTATTTTTTGTGTTCATTTGGTATGGTAGTAGTCCTCTTGTTTTTCTGTTCTATAAAAGTTCAGCTGGGGAACCAAGACTGCTGTCGATTGCTCTGTTGCGGTATTCCAATAACGTTAAATATGGATCCCTCCCGTTATACGCTGCTTTTTAAACTTTTTTTTTTTTACTGTACCTATACATTTTTCAATTATCCGATTTGATTACGGATACATAGGACTTGAAGTAATGTGCACGAAATTTCATAATTTTACAAAAATATTTCATCTTATTCGAACCAAACTGTGGTCCATTATCAGAATACTCACATTTGGGTTTTCCATGTCTAGCGAAAATTAATTTAATTACCAGTATCACCGATCCACAATTGATATCTTATAAGAGTCCCATTTCCATAAATTTTGAGAAATAATTGATTATCATTAAATAATTTGTCCCTTCTAGATACAGCTAGTCGATATCAAGACTATGCCACGGACCATCAGATACATCCCTCAAAATAAGGAGTTTATCTATGTACATTCTTCTATATTAGGCGCACGCCTCGCATCCTTTACTACATTATCTAGCCCGTAGTTTAAATTTTTCCATCCCCATATGGTTTAAGTGAAATCATCGCAACATTTCCGCTCTCATATAAAATTTTATTACAATATTTGCAATACCTAAAACTCAATGGTCAATGTATTTCAGAGGGCAAGTGGCTAAACACTTGCAGTATTATAACTGTTATTTAAAAATTTCAAACCCGAGAATAATTTTTGTAGTGGGGTGAGATACATTTGAGAAACTGAAAGCAGATAATAATAAACAATATTTAAAGCTTAACAATTTATCTGCGTATGAAATCTAAGCACAATGAATAAGAAAGGAAACATTTTATGGAGATCAGATGGAGAATGACAAGAAAGATTTAAGATACATTTAATTAATGAATTTAAAGATTTTCAACTTCAGCGTCGTAAGAACTTTGAAAAAATTCCGATACCTATTACATGTTGAGAAAGCTTATTAAAACTTTTGGCGTAAACAAATTATAGAAGCGACAAAAGTGAACCCTTCTGAATTTAAGAACATTGACCAAATTTATATTATTTAATCTTAAACCATAGTTTAAATCATGCCTGATGTAAATAACCTGATTTTATATAAAACACCTGCAGAGTTCTGTAGAGGCATAAGTATCTCAGGGGTAACATATTCAAATTCCTGAAAAGATAACAATTTGGTGAAAGTCCACTCCTGAACGCTAGTCGCATGTTTCTGGGAAGTTAAAAGAATGGTCAGCTTATTATAATATGCGCCACCCCAGCAAACAATACCATATCTCAATTTGGAATTAAAAGTGCATGATAAACCACGATTGAAACTTTCGCAGAACATAAGAGACTGATATGATAAAGTTGTCTTATAACATTATTAAAATACGTTTTAGGGTACGACGAATGGCTGCCCCAATCAAAGAGTTTATAATCAAACGTTATATTCTTGTTCAAATTGAAATTCATGTACTAAGTTTTAGTACTAATAATCAATTTATGAATAGAAAACTTCTTAACAAGTCAAGGTCCCTATTTATGTTGACAACAATATCAAACTGAGAATCAAAAACGTAGGTTAAGGCAATATCATCAGCAAAAGCAGTAGGAAAACCATTTAACGGCAAAGAGAAAAGGGAGTTAATAAATATTAAAAAAACAATACAGGCCCAAGACAGAGCCCCACATTCCACAAAATACGACTAAAAATCACTGAGTACATCTTTGACCTTCACCCTGTACATTCTATTACTGCGATAGGACCTAAACCATTGATAAACAAAACTCCTGAAAGCAGCTCTTTGTAATTTATGCAACAAAATATGATTAACTGCATCAAAAGCCTTAGTAATATTTAAAAACAAGGGCGACACTGCTTTTGCCATCGTTCAGTGCCCTGTAAACCTCATCACAATTTAAGTTAGGCGTCTTCAGTGGATTTAACCGCTAAGAACCCGAAGTGACAAGGATTAAACAAACTAAATTTATCTAAAAATTTTGACATCCTTCTTTTCATTGCCTTTCAATTATTTTCTAAAAGGCAGATAGTAAAGAGATCGACCTGTAGTTGTTTAAATCATGTGATTTACCTTTTTTTAAATAAAGGAATCACCTCAGCAATTTTTATTGATCTGGAAACGCACCTGATACAACACTAAAATTGAATATATAGAATATATGAGATTTGTTTGAAAGCTTATTAGAAATACCAACAGGTCGAAGAATTTTAATTTTTCAAGATCATGGATTAAAACCGAAGTTGTTATTAAAATTACGGTCATCCATAACTGTATGACTCACAGGATAACAAGAGCCGAAGATAAAAAATTTTATCAATAACATCAATAAAAATCTATTAAAATGATTTGCAATCATCGAAGGTTCTGGCCGAGTTACCATCAGTTTTCAAAACTATGTCATTTAGTACACGATTTATTTAGCAGAAAATTTTACCAAGTGCCATTCCCTTGGAATTACCCGTACCTGCAGCAATTTTATCCACAAAAAACGTTCCCTACATTTGACAGATTCCAGTTTAATCTCAGAACACAGTTTGCCATTGTAATTATTTAACCGGATGTTTTTGGATGATTGCGCAACAATACTGCGAAGTCTATTACGGCTATTAATTTTAGCTAAGAGTGCATCCGAAATCCACGGTTTAAGTTTTAGATTCTGAGGTTGTCAAGATCAAGAACTGTAGGGGCATTGTCTTCACATTTAGCAACATAAAAGTTTGAGATCTGGTTGCAAACCGTTTTTGGTAAGCAATCAATTCGACACCTTCCTAGCACTTTGATTTAAATTAATAAGAATTTTGAAATTGAGCATTTTATACATTTCAAGAGAAAGAACATTGCATTATGCTTCCGTGTCTAACTTCATTTTTTAACAACCTTTGATTTGTTAATGGTAATGTAAGAATACCAATCGTTGGTGATTTTGGGCATTTTATACATTTCCGTGTTTAATTGCATTTGAACAATCTTTGATTTGTTAATGGTAATGTCAGAATACCATTCGCTAATTTTTGTTCGTGGTTTCTTTAATAATAATTTTTATTTGTCATATTTTTGACTGGACGTACCGACTGATTTTGTTTTTTTATTAAGCTGTGTACTCTCATCATCGAGCAACTTGGTTGCACCAGCGAGTTCTGCAGATTTACACATATTGATGCACATATTTAAATCAAGATTATCTTCACGAAGCAAGCGATTTTAGAGGATTTATCACCTATATCACAAAATATTCTGTCATTAATTAGACTGTCCTTAATGTTTCAAAGCCACAGGAGATACTTAACTTTTTAGATCAGTAAAAAACTATCAAAATCTTCACCATTTCTCTGCTACCTCGTAAAACATATGCCTATCAATACTTTCGTTAGCTTTCCGAACACAGTAACTTTCGAATGCTTGCATTACGCCATCACATTGTTTTCTTGTACGTCATTTAAATTGAATGTATTAAATTTTTCAATTTCTTCCTCACAAGGGTATGTACTAGTAACGGCACTTTTACTTTTACAGATTTTCTCCAGCACCACTTGCAGTCATGTATATATATATATATATATATATATATATATATATATATATATATATAAATGAATTTTGTTGTCAATTTCTTGACTAGACTTAATTGTCAGAGAATTTATATTCTTAATTTGTTACCGTTACAACTGATTTAAACGAAATCAACTAATGAAACGACCAAATGAACGAACGCCCAAACGAAACATTGCTGCATTCATCCTTAAAAACACCTCGACTTCAAATGGGACTCGAACACCATATCTTTCAGCTATCCGGGCTTAGGCTCTACCGTTGGCTATTGAGTCATGTCTTTCGAGGTTGAATGCATGCGTATATATGTCCCATTATGCCCTAGTCTTGGCTTTTTACATTTTATAATGAAAGTAATATTTATGACAATGCTTATTATATGTAAATGAATTTTGTTGTCAATTTCTTGACAAGACTTAATTGTCAGAGAATTTATATTCTTAATTTGTTACCGTTACAACTGATTTAAACGAAATCAACTAATGAAACGACCAAATGAACAAACGCCCAAACGAAACATTGCTGCATTCATCCTTAAAAGCACCGATTACGGGTTCCGATTAGTGAACTGGAGCTACTGGAAATCCTTCAACGCAACCTCCGTCCAGAAATTCGCTCAAGACTATTTGTATTGAACTTCAATTCGGTCTCCGAACTTCGCGAGGTTTGCAGGCGTGAGAGAGGGATTTTGAAGACCTGCTGGGGTCGACGGCATCTAATCGACACACAGAGACGCCATGTTCACGAATTACAGTTGGATCCAGAGTTGGTGCCAGAACGGAATATCGATGTCGCGGCAATGGAACACTCGAACATGGAGTGCTGGAATTGTCAACAATCGGGTCACGGTAATTACGACTGTATGGCTGAAAGAACAATATTCTGTTTCGCTTGTGGTGCACCCGGTGAATATAGGCCAACATGTAAGAAATGCGGAGGACGGGGAAACTACCGGTCGAGCGATGCTCGGTCCAATCGTCGCTCGCGACCGCAATAAACAGTGGACAACCTTTGTAGCTCCTTCTGAGTGTAACCCAGACTTAACATTAATTACCCTGAGTTGACCAAATTCAACCAACCGGATGTGGCGTTAATTGATTTCTCAGACGTGATCGATACTAATGTAGATGTTATGCCCGTTCAATCAAACAACCGTTTTGATCTTAACTCTGATGAATCTTTGTTGGACGCAGCTGTGACTGACGCGTCGCCAATTTTAACTTCTTGCTCAACGATTAAAATTCTTCGGCGCAATTGTCCTCGGCATACCCCCAAATTATGTATTGTTCGGCTGTACCACGATATTAGCAAATTATTTAAGAGTTAGAAGTATCTTTGGTGATGGTATATCGACCGTGTTTCATCATGATACAACTGGCTCGGCTTATCGCCCCAAGCATTCTACTTTACTCCTTCGTTCCTTTTGGAAAGAGTGCTGCAACACGCAGGAGGTTATCCCAGTTTCTTCTTTCACGAGACTCGATAATGATGTTCGTCCTTACGCGAACATAGTTTTGTTCAATTGTACTATGGGCTCTTAGACAGCGGTGCTTCCATATCTTGTTTGGGAAATGGAGCCGCTGAATCATTCCTGGAGCGCAATCAACCCTTCAACAAGTTTTCAGCTGCCTTAAGCACGGCAGACGGTGCTAATCAGCAAGTTGTAGGCTCGGTTTCGACTGTTGTCACTTTTCGTAACCAAACGAAACTCGTCGATTTTATATCGTGCCCAGTCTGGCCCGAGATGTATTTCTTGGTGTTAACTTTTGGCTTGCCTGATATCTTCAGAGGTATTAACCTCATGGAGGCCCTCCTGCTTTCAAAGCACGATCCTGACAAATTATTTCGACACGCTTTAACTGACATTCAGCAACAGCGCCTGAACGGTGCCATCGCCTTATTTCCCTCTTTCGCCGTTGAAGGCTTGGGAAAACTTCTCTGGTACAGCATGTTATTGGGTCGAGTACTCGCCCTATTAAACAACGCCATTACCCGATCTCACAGGCAATTGAAGAATTAACAAAAAGGAGTTGAAGCGTTGTTTGGAGCTTGGAGTGATAGAGGAATCAAATAGTGCGTGGAGCAGCCCGGTTGTGTTGGTACGCAAGCCTGGTAAGGTCCGACTTTGTTTGGACTCAAAGAGGGTGAACAGTATATCCATTAAGAATGCTTATCCACTTCCTCACATTGATGGAATTTTGAGCAGGCTCCCTAAGCCTGAGTTCATATCGAGCTTAGATCTTAAGAATGCTTTTTGGCAGATTCCACTCGAGAGGAAGTCACGTGAATACACTGCTTTCACCGTTCCCAGCCGCTTTATCAATACACGGTCATGCCCTTCGGGTTATGTAATGCGCTTTAGACTATGTGTAGTTTAATGGACAGGGTTATACCTGGACATCTAAAGGATAGGGTCTTTGTGTACTTAGACGATTTGCTAGTGATCTCAGAATCTTTCGACTCACATGTAATTTTGCTATCGGAAATAGCAGGTCTGTTGAGACAAGCTGGTCTCACCATTAATGTGGCTAAGAGCAAATTTTGTTTGACAGAGGTCAAATACTTGGGTTACGTAGTGGGCCACGGCACACTCAAAACGGACCCGGATAAACTTTCGGCAATTACCGACTTTCCTCCACCTAAAAAGGTGCGTCAAATTCGACGTTTCTTAGGAATGGTGGGTTGGTATCGACGTTTTTCCAGGATTTCGCCACTCTTGCGACACCATTAACCGAACTGTTGAAAAAGAACAAGATTTTTGACTGGACCCGGAAGCTCAAACTGCGTTTGAGAACCTGAAGGCGAAAATTGTCGCGCCTGTTCTCAAACCTGACTTCAAAACCTTTCATCATTCAATGCGATGCCAGTCAAACCGGCATTGGTGGCCTCTGGCTCAGTTGAATGATGAGGGAATTAGAGTGCCGATTGCATTCTTCTCAGAAGTTGAATAAGGCGCAGCGCAATTACAGCGTGACGGAGCTAGAATGCTATGCGGCTGTTGTAGGTTTGAAGAAGTTCCGACCTTATGTAGAAGGCCTCCAATTCAAGGTCGTGACTGATCATGCGAGCTTACAAGGGTTAATGCGGCAAACTGACTTGTCTGAAGGCTAGCCAGATGGTCACTCAAATTGCAGGGCTTCGTTTTCACGATTGATCACAGGAGGGGTTCCGAAAATGTTGTTCCGGACACACTGTCTCGGGTTAATGCTGACTCTTTGGACATCGCCGAACAATCTCCGCCTATCATAGACCTAAATTCTAATCACTTCAGAGACGATGAATATTGTTCTCTCTTTATTAATAATGCCAACCTAAATCAGCACCAATTTCCTGACCTTAGAGTTGTGTATGGTTTCTTGTATAAACGTACAGAGCTTTGGACAGGATGCCCGGCACAGGAAGAGCTTGGAAGCTTTGGGTTCCTAAGGCCTTGACTTCTTTAGTTATCGAAAAAGCACACTGCCCGGCAAATGTGGCTCCATGTTAAGCCGCCCAACAGAATTCTTCGCCCGCCTATGGGAACTGCTTTGACGTCCGAGCGGCCCTTCCAGAAACTCTGTATGTGGATTTTCTGGGACCATACCCTCGTTCTAAGTACGGTTTTGTTGGACTGAGTGTTGGATCATTATTCGAAATATCCATTACTTAGGCCCATTAAAAATTTTACCGTGAATCCTATATGTAAGTACCTAGATAATATTTTTAGCCTATTTGAGTGCCTGAAACAATTGTCAGCGATAACGGTGTACAATTCAAGAGTAAACTTTTCAAAAACTTGCTATCCCGATTTGGTATACGACATGTTTTACAGCTCTGTATTCTCCGCAGGCTAATGCTTCGGAACGTGTTAACCGTTCTATTCTCGGTGGCATCCGTGCCTACCTAAAGGACGACCAGCGTCATTGGGACGCTAATCTCAACCTAATCGGTTTTGCCTTGCGGAGTGGTGTACATCAAACCACTCCTTATTTCGTTCTGTTCGGTCAACAGATGATTTCACATGCGAGCACTTACGATCTGCTACGGAAGTTGTCGTCTATCGAGGAGGGCGGTGATCAACTTGTCCGACATGATGGGATTCGGATCATTCGTGATCAAATCCGACTCCATATGGAGCGAGCCTATTACGTCAACCGCGAGACGTATAACTTGCGTAGTAACACTGTTGTTTTAGACCTGGACAAGAAGTCTTTGTTCGTTCGTTTGCACTGAGCAATAAAGCGAACAAATTCACCGCCAAACTGGCGAGACAATTCGTGAAATGTCGTGTAGTTGCCCGATGGGAGGTGCCTGTTACCGATTGCAGATCTGGTAAAGACCTCGGTCTCTACCATGCCAAAGACATTCGACCTTAGACCCCTAGTTCTCACCTTGGCGGTGACTTATTTCATAATGGAGTCGTCTTATCCATTAAATTTTATTACTGATTTTTTTTTTGACCTGGATCTCGCCTTCCGCGGTTCCATATTAAATCGTTAGTGGTCTGGTCGTTTTATTTTAATCCCTACTTACCTGGAACCTCATTTGCGGTGGTGTCCGACACGTATTTATCCACTGGACGTGACCTAAAGTTATGATAATGTTGTTTGTTTTTCGGTACATGGTTTTTTCTTTCTCCTTCCTTCAACCCTTTTTTTTGCTTCTTTCGATTATGACTCTTGAGTTCGGAAACTACTCCAGACTTTTGGCTAGAATTACAAAATTTTTTTGTTTTCATTTAAACTAAAGTTTCCGTACATTCCTTTCGTTTTATTCTTCTTTGTTATTTCATGCTGAGGTATAACTACCAATTTCTGGGTAATGATCGGGACAGTACCTGACGTCATTTTCGTATTGCCTACAAAGCTGAGACATCAGGTTTAACAGTGATAGTTCGCGGTAGGGCTAACCTTTCCAGCCGACGTCTCAGTCGTAATGGGGATTATTTCGACGGACAACCTGCATAGTCATTTAACCCAGGGCTTAGATGGGGTGTTCTTGACGAAATGATCCTAGCAATGTACATTCTTTTATTCGTGCTTGTCAACAATTCTCAAGCAGATCTTATTTCGGAGGAATGTGACGCTAGGTCTAGGGTAAGGCCGAAACTTCAGCTGGCGGCTTTACATTAACTTCGGAATCGCGATACGATTGATCCCGTTTTGGCGATGTTGACGATAGCGGTGTGGAAATGTGGTTTGTTGTGGCAATGTGTACGGTGGACTGACCGACAGGACGTGGTGATCCCACCTACTCGCATAACGGCCGGAAACTTGGTCTTCTTCTTGTTGAATTTTTTATGATTGACGTAATGGATTTCCGAGTCGTGGTTGGCTTCGCGTCGACGATGCTACTAGATTCTGCAGACGTCTTTGACTTGCCCATGGTATTTTTTTCTTTCTGTTTCTGCGAACATGAATGACCCTTCGGGACCTATTCATTTGAAATCTTCTTCGTTATATTGGTTTGCTTCGACTTTCATTATCTGAACACCTCTGTCCTTGGGAATCATGCGTTTCAGCCTTCTGTTGATGGCATATATGTTTGTTTTTTTCTCCGGATGACTGTAACACCATTGCTGGCTCTCCGGTCACCTATTTTGTAATAGGCCTTTACAAATTTTTTATTTATTTTCCATTCAGTAGAGAATCCAACCACGCTTTCTTCTTAGTTTTGGCTTGAACGTGACACTCAATTTTTTTTTGTGGTTGAATTTTGCATAATGGCTGTATATGGCTCAAATAAAGGGGACATCAATGTCGTAAGTAATTTTTTGTAGTTGAAAATAATTAATCAAGAAATTCTACCATATGTAGAATGTCGATATTTTTAAAATTACAACCAAAAACTATGTGAATTCATCTATAAAAAAGCAGCAGCAACAGCAGCAGAAATTTTAACTGACAAAGCGATTGCTGTTCCCGTATGATTACCATTTATGAGACGGAAATATCAAAAGTTGGAATTGGTGGTTATAATCTCGGTCGCAGCTAACTTGGATGATTTAGCGATGAATGCTGCTTCTGCTAAAACTTTCAGCGCTGCTTGGTGTGCTAATAATCCGTAAGTGCCACCACCGGCACAACTAGATCCATGAAGGCAGCAGCGCAGCTGCTGTTTTAGAGTCTGCGGCATCTCAACACCTGACAGCTCAACAATGCCTGCAAATCAATAACTCGCTGCCTGCACCAAAAATAAAAATTTCCAACAGTATATGTTATGCCATAAATGAACCTAAATCAAGGACACCAAAACGTCACAATCCGAATTAAAACGAAACAACAATCTCAATCAGGTCAACCGTGTATCCTCAGGTCCCCAAACACCATCGAATGTTGTGGCAGCCTATAGTACCGTCATTCTAGCTGCACACCACTGCAAGTTCTAGCAGCTCACCAACCACCACCAGCTGATGATTTAAAATCATAAATGAACAGCAACAACAAGTAAAATACGAAGCTGCAGCTGCTGCAAAACATACTTCAAATGAACCGAAAACATATGCAAATTTTTTCTTAAATCAATCAATTCATCACCAAACAGTGGAGGATTTGTTCCTGTGCCTCCAGTTCAGGGCCAAGCAATAACTCAAATTATAATCATCAGAATCAATAATCGCAAGTACTGCCCGCTCGAGGGACATCACTAACACAATCATGTAATAAATTCCAAACGACAAGCTAATTCAGAATTCATTACATCTCAGACTGGCACCTCGTTATATCAGATATCCAAAACCATACCCTCAAGCATAGGGAACTTGTCTAAACTACAGCTGGCAAAGGAATAATTTTGTAAGTCTTTTATACTTAACGCACATATTACGTATTTGAGAAAACAAACTTGAATAATCTATACTAAAACAAACTCTAAAATGTTTTTGTCTTCTAATTATGCAAATTCCTTCATTCGTTGAGATTTCATTTAACACGACCTTCACCTGAACGTCGCATATAATTACGACCGTATAGTGCATTAACAATAGATAATAAATAAGTTACATTCCACAATCAACTTTTAAAAACGTATTTTAATTATAAAATTTTCATTGTTTAATTATAATTTTTTTTTTTTGAAATTTAAGGCAACATTTTATAAACTAAAGTGCAATGTGAAATCACCATTGTTACTGAAATCTACTCGTATATTATTTTACATATTTGGCTTGCGGACCAAATAATTGGTTTTATAGTTTAATTAAAGCCCCAAAGTTTTGTATTGATTGGAAAATTCGAATCGGGAAAACAAGAAGCTAAAATATTTATACTTTTACTATTACCAACTTTTTCTCATTAAATTTGAGTTGACATCTTTGCTTTAGCACACACACTTAGCACTATGGTTTGATTAATTTTTTTTCATATGTAGACATTACTCTGTAATAAATCTATACATTGTTCAATCAAGTAATTAGTAAAAGGAAAAGAGTAAACAATCAAGTTCGAGTAATCGAACATTATCTTGTAACTGGAAAGGATCTTCCTCTTATTGCGCAATCAAAAGGTAATCCCAGACTGCGGCATCCTGTATTGTTATAAATAAATTTTTTGTGAAATAAAATTTGAATTGTATTATCTCTAACCATGTTGTTCGGTTATTTTCAACGAAAGGGCCGGCGATGATGATAACGCAAGGTGAGTTACTGGTCTAGGTCAGTAGGCAGGTTAATTGGTTGGACGGCATGATACAAGGGGGTGGCAATCCTGGATATCAGGCATATTGGCAATGTGTCGTTGGTAATTTGTTTCTTTTCAGGTGGTAGTTTGTTTAGTTTCTTACCAAATTTTAAATTTTATTTTCAGCTTCTGAATCGGCGTTGCCCTGGGCTATGTGTGTTGCCTGAGTAATATGCATAGAGACAAGGGCAGTCGAACGGAAAGGGGTTGTGAGTACCCTGCCTTTCTCTCCGCAAACCGACGTTTGTTTTGTTTTGATAATTTTCGTTTTGGCTGAATACATTTCCACTTTGCTTCACGAAGTGGGAAGATTTTTTAAATTTGATTTTGTTTGTTTTTGTAATTTTTGTTTCGGTCAAATGCTTCAGCTTCGCTTAACGAAGTATGAAGATTTTACGAATTAAGATTGTTTTTTTTTTTTTTTGCAATTTGTTTTTGTAAATTTAAATTTTTCGCTGATGCATTTCCACTTTGCTTCAATGAATTGGGAGGATTTCGATTCAAAATTTTTCCAATTTTTTTTGTTTTTTTGCTTTTATACGCCTGAGAGGGAATTTAGTTTTTTGTTAATTTTTTTGTATTGCCTTCTGCTCGTGATTATTTTGTGCGACGGTTGCGTTTTAGTATTGTAGTATGTCATTGGACTAGATGCTTGGGCAAGAACCCACCCCATTTTCCCTGAGCTTAAGCCGCGCAAGCACGAGCACCTGCCTACATCAACGATGGCTCCAGCCTTCTGCTGACCATCAGCGCACCGTCCGTTACAGAATTGGCGCACAACGGTCTCTATTGCTAGCAGGAATAGTTCACCTCTGTGACTGGTACCTATATATTCTCTCGCGATTTCGTTTTTCCTTATCTTCTCATCGGTCTGTCGATAAGTTTTATTTTCTTGCAAGGAGCCCTGGAAATACGAGTTCTGGTAATTGCTGGATAATCGTCCGAGTCTAAGTTCAAGACAAGTAACTCTTCATCAAATCTTTTCTGTCTACCCGCGGTTGATTGTAATTGAATCGATCCTGTGAATTATGAGATCTGGATTTCTATGCCGGATACTCATCCAGAGGTCTCCAAAATTCAGTCAGTCAATACAGATATTTTCCTCGTTTTGTCGGTTTTAAAAGTACATGGTTGTTCACCTGTTTTGTGAATTACGTGAGCTGGTTGGTATCGGCTACACGTCCAAACAGGGCGATGCAATTCTTATGGATACATATAAAGTAGAGCTAACGGATGCCTACTATAATACTTATCTTTTCTTATACTCATAATACGTCATACTAATGAAATTCGATAAAATATTATTAATTGCGTGTCGCACCATTTGAAACTAACTAGTCTAATTCAATTCTCGCATTCGGCTCAAGCTTGATTGTTTTAAATTACATATTTTTCTCGCGGAGAGATTTTTTTTTGTCTCAGGGAGGGATGTCCTCACTGTGTCATGCCACTAGCCTCTACTGCCACCATCTTTCATCTTGCCAAGTCATCGTCTGCTACCTCTTCGCACTAGTGCTGAACTTATTTCTGATAATTTTTTTTGATTTATTCTCGATTTTGTTTCCTAAAAGCTAATTTTCCGATTAGTTGAATTTTTGAATAAGCCAGATTTTCAAATCGTAGTACATTTTATTAAATGGTTGCTTTTCAGCCAGAATGATATTCTGATTATGCATTTTATTTATATATATATATATATATATATATATATATATATATATATATATGTATATATATTGAGTAATCGACAAAATTTTTTTTCGAATACTTGAATGGTATAAAGAATTTTTTTTAATCTATATATATAAGAGAGCTATATATAAAATAATTACTTAAAAGTTATCTTTATTTTGATTTTTTATTTGGTTTTGTTTTACAAAGAAACAAATATTAGTCTGGTTGCTTTGTCGATTGAGACCTCCGGTAATCCTAAGTCATATTTAAATATAAACTAAAATTTAATTAAGGACTTTATAGAATCCCACATTTGAGTCAAAACTTATAACTTTCGAAATCCTAGTAGATCAATTATTACTTTTTTGTATCATGGCTACGAGTAGTAACATGACTCATCTACGTACTACTACGCAACTTTTCTGTACGATTTGCCAGCACGATATCGACGCTAATCAGCAGCCCTATATCACGGCCTGTAATCATCCATACCATGGTATCTGCATTTCGCGATGGTTGGAAACGGATGTATATTGTCCACAGTGCAGACAGGAGATTCCGACGCAGTTTTTCCACCGAAATCTTCACGCAGGGTGATGACGATCAGATCACCTGTCCCAACTGTTGGGTTACCAGTAAACATCAATACGGCTGCACGATTGCCATTGGGAGCTTCTGCCTCTGCACGGGAAATCGGAATCAATCGGATCGGAGGATGAATTTGAGTCATACAAATACGACGACTCTAACTGAGTTGCACATAGCACCCGAACCAAAGTGGTGGGCGTGGGTCAGGTTCTTTGGGAAGCGGTTGAGTCAACACCACCTGCTGACGCACCGGCAAATTTGGTGTCAATGATGGACGTTTTGGCGGAGCGACTGGAGACTTCGTGTCGGTCTGGAGCGCCCTCTCGGCAGGTTCAACAACAACAGAGCACGAGCCTCATGGAAAACAATCTGGGTCAACAACATGCTTCCCCACTGCGGCTCGAGAACCAGCTTGGCCGCGTGAATTTCCTTCCTGGCGTCAGACGGCAGATCACCAGACACAGCAACGAGAAACACATTTCCAACATCGTCGTGCACCTATTTCTTCTTTTCAACACGCTTCTCTTGAGCAGGCCGGACAACACTAGTCGAGTGGCAGGAGTCATAACGGGCTGGAACATCCAATTTAACGGCAACGGACACGGATTGAGTGTCGAAAACTTTTGTACCGCATTCGCGTATTGGCGACGGAAAACTTGTGCGGCAACATGCAGTTAGTAGTGGATAACATACACCTGGTTCTAAAACAGAGAGCACACATGAATGGTACTGGCGTTTCCGTAACATACGTCAGTCACGTGGCAAATCTTTAGCGACGCAATCGTCACGGAATTTCGGGATGGACGTTCAGACCTGGATATCCAAGATCAAATGAGATCCAGAAACAGCTGGCGAGGGAATCGTTCGATGATTTCCATAATGCTATTCTGGTACTATCGGACCGATTACGGGTTCCGATTAGTGAACTGGAGCTACTGAAATCCTTCAACGCAACCTTCGTCCAGAAATTCGCTCAAGACTATTTGTATTGAACTTCAATTCGGTCTCCGAACTTCGCGAGGTTTGCAGACGTGGAGAGAGGATTTTGAAGACTCGCTGGGGTCGACGGCATCTAATCGACACACTGAGAGACGCCATGTTCACGAATTACAGTTGGATCCAGAGTTGGTGCCAAGGAACGGAATATCGATGTCGAGGTTTTCGCTTGTGGTGCACCCAATATATAGGCCAACATGTAAGAAATGCGGAGGACGGGGAAACTACCGGTCGAGCGATGCTCGGTCCAATCTTCGCTCGAGACCGCAATAAACAGTGGACAACCTTTGTAGCTCCTTCTGAGTGTAACCCAGACTTAACATTAATTACCCCTGAATTGACCAAATTTAACCAACCGGATGTGACGTTAATTGATTTCTCCGACGTGATCGATACTAATGTAGATGTTATACCCGTTCAATCAAACAACCTTTTGATCTTAACTCTGATGAATCTTTGTTGGACGCAGCTGTGACTGACGCGTCGCCAATTTTAACTCCTTGCTCAACGATTAAAATCCTTCGGCGCAATTGTCCTCGGCGTACCCCCAAATTATGTATTGTTCGTCCGTACCACGAGAGATTAGCAAATTATTTAAGAGTTAGAAGTCGTATCTTTGGTGATATATCGACCGTGTTTCATCATGATACAACTGGCTCGACTTATCGCCCCAAGCGTTCTACTTTGCGTCTTCGTTCCTTTTGAAAAGAGTGCTGTGCACACGCAGGAGGTTATCCTGTACGGTTTCTTCTTTCACGAGACTCGATAATGATGTTCGTCCTTACGCGAACATAGTTTTGTTCAACAATCTGTACTATGGCTTTTAGACAGCGGTGCTTCCATATCTTGTTTGGGAAATGGAGCCGCTGAATCATTCCTGGAGAGCAATCAACCCTACAACAAGTTTTCAGCTGCCTTAAGCACGGCAGATGGTGCTAATCAGCAAGTTGTAGGCTCGGTTTCGACTGTTGTCACTTTTCGTAACCAAACGAAACTCGTCGACTTATATCGTGCCCAGTCTGGCCCGAGATGTATTTCTTGGTGTTAACTTTTGGTTTGCCTTCGGCTTAGCGCCTGATATCTTCAGAGGTATTAACCCTCATGGAGGCCCTCCTTAAGCCAGCACGATCCTGACGAATTATTTCGACACGCTTTAACTGACATTCAGCAACAGCGCCCGAACGGTGCCATCGCCTTATTTCCCTTTCGCCGTTGAAGGCTTGGGAAAACTTCTGGTACAGCATGTTATTGGGTCGAGTCAGGAACTCGCCCTATTAAACAACGCCATTACCCGATCTCACCGGCAATTGAAGAATTAACAAAAAGGAGTTGGAGCGTATGTTGGAGCTTGGAGTGATAGAGGAATCACATAGTGCGTGGAGCCCGGTTGTGTTGGTACGCAAGCCTGGTAAGGTCCGACTTTGTTTGGACTCAAGGAGGGTGAACAGTATATCCATTAAGGATGCTTATCCACTTCCTCACATTGATGGAATTTTGAGCAGGCTCCTAAGGCTGAGTTCATATCGAGCTTAGACCTTAAGGATGCTTTTGGCAGATTCCACTCGAGAGGAAGTCACGTGAATACACTGCTTTCACCGTTCCTGGCCAGCCGCTTTATCAATACACGGTCATGCCCTTCGGGTTATGTAATGCGCCTCAGACTATGTGTAGTTTAATGGACAGGGTTATACCTGGACATCTAAAGGATAGGGTCTTTGTGTACTTAGACGATTTGCTAGTGATCTCAGAATCTTTCGACTCACATGTAATTTTGCTATCGGAAATAGCAGGTCTGTTGAGACAAGCTGGTCTCACCATTAATGTGGCTAAGAGCAAATTTTGTTTGACAGAGGTCAAATACTTGGGTTACGTAGTGGGCCACGGCACACTCAAAACGGACCCGGATAAACTTTCGGCAATTACCGACTTTCCTCCACCTAAAACGGTGCGTCAAATTCGACGTTTCTTAGGAATGGTGGGTTGGTATCGACGTTTTTCCAGGATTTCGCCACTCTTGCGACACCTTTAACCGAACTGTTGAAAAGAACAAGATTTTTGACTGGACCCGGAAGCTCAAACTGCATTTGAGAACCTGAAGGCGAAGTTATTGTCTGCGCCTGTTCTCGCAAGCCCTGACTTCAAAACCTTTCATCATTCAATGCGATGCCAGTCAAACCGGCATTGGTGGCCTTCTGGCTCAGTTGAATGATGAGGGAATTAAGTGCCGATTGCATTCTTCTCTCAGAAGTTGAATAAGGCGCAGCGCAATTACAGCGTGACGGAGTGAATACTATGCGGCTGTTGTAGGTTTGAAGAAGTTCCGACCTTATGTAGAAGGCCACCAATTCAAGGTCGTGACTGATCATGCGAGCTTACAATGGTTAATGCGGCAAACTGACTTGTCTGGAAGGCTAGCCAGATGGTCACTCAAATTGCAGGGCTTCGTTTTCACGATTGAACACAGGAGGGGTTCCGAAAATGTTGTTCCGGACACACTGTCTCGGGTTAATGCTGACTCTTTGGACATCGCCAAACAATCTCCGCCTATCATAGACCTAAATTCTAATCACTTCAGAGACGATGAAATTGTTCTCTTATTAATAATGCCAACCTAAATCAGCACCAATTTCCTGACCTTAGAGTTGTGGATGGTTTCTTGTATAAACGTACAGAGCTTTGGACAGGATGCTCGGCACAGGAAGAGCTTGGAAGCTTTGGGTTCCTAGGGCCTTGACTTCTTTAGTTATCGAAAAAGCACACTGCCCGGCAAATGTGGCCCATGGTGGCATTGCTAAGACATTGAGCGAATTCGTCGTACCTTCTACTGGCCGAAAATGGTTCAGCAGGTCCGCGAATTTGTTAGCCAGTGTAGTACGTGCAAAGAAGTTAAGCCGCCCAACAGAATTCTTCGCCCGCCTATGGAACTGCTTTGACGTCCGAGCGGCCCTTCCAGAAACTGTATGTGGATTTGCTGGGACCATACCCTCGTTCTAAGAACGGTTTTGTTGGACTGATCATAGTGTTGGATCATTATTCGAAATATCCATTACTTAGGCCCATTAAAAATTTTACCGTGAATCCTATATGTGAGTACCTAGATAATATTTTTAGCCTATTTGAGTGCCTGAAACAATTGTCAGCGATAACGGTGTACAATTCAAGAGTAAACTTTTCGAAAACTTGCTATCCCGATTTGGTATACGACATGTTTTACAGCTCTGTATTCTCCGCAGGCTAATGCTTCGGAACGTGTTAACCGTTCTATTCTCGGTGGCATCCGTGCCTACCTAAAGGACGACCAGCGTCAATGGGACGCTAATCTCAACCTAATCGGTTTTGCCTTGCGGAGTGGTGTACATCAAACCATCCAAACCTCTCCTTATTTCGTTCTGTTCGGTCAAAGATGATTTCACATGCGAGCACTTACGATCTGCTATGGAAGTTGTCGTCTATCGAGGAGGGCGGTGATCAACTTGTCCGACATGATGGGACTTGGATCATTCTTGATCAAATCCGACTCCATATGGAGCGAGCCTATCACGTCAACCGAGACGTATAACTTGCGTAGTAACACTGTTGTTTTAGACCTGGACAAGAAGTCTTTGTTCGTCTGCACTGAGCAATAAAGCGAACAAATTCACCGCCAAACTGGCGAGACAATTCGTGAAATGTCGTGTAGCTGCCCGGATGGGAGGTGCCTGTTACCAATTGGCAGATCTGCGTGGTAAAGACCTCGGTCTCTACCATGCCAAAGACATTAGTTCTCACCTTGGCGGTGACTTATTTCATAATGGAGTGTCTTATCCATTAAATTTTATTACTGATTTTTTTGACCTGGATCTCGCCTTCCGCGGTTCCATATTAAATCGTTAGTTTGTTTGTTTGTTTGAATTTTATTTAGCTTATTTCGCTAATTTTAAACTTTAAAAAATGTTTACTCTAAAACATGTTCTTTATATAACTTATAGCTAAGCGCTTAAATACTAATATATTAGTTCATTTTTACATTATTCGGTAAATTATTGATAATTTGAACACCCTTAAAAACAACATGTTTTGTGTTCTACAATTTCTGAAGAAAGGTAAATGTATATTATTATTGTTTCGAAGATTATACGGACGTACTGCTCCCCTTGTTATAACTCTTCTTTGTAGATATCTAGGCATGAGATTATTTCTAACCTTAAAATAAATATTAATGTGTTTAGCACAATTCTGCTTCACAGAAAGCCACTGTAAGGCATTCAACATGTTTCTTATCGATGTGTATCGATTGCATCTTAATATTGATCTCATCCCTTTATTTTGTAAAACCTGCAGTCTTTGCATATTATCTTCAGATCCCAGTAACAATACTGTTGCGCAGTATTCAAAGTGAGGTTGTATTATCGAATTATACAATTTAACCGCCATGTTCACACAAATTTTTCTTATTCTTGAAAAACTGATCTTCGTGGAGATTTTTACATATCATATCAAAATGTTTTTAAAATTTAGGTTACTATCTATTACTACTCCCAGGTATTTTATCTCTTTGACACATTCAAATTCACTTTAACTGTTTATCAAATCATGATTAGGTAGCAACATTATTTTAGTTTTTCTGTATTAAGTTTAAGTTTATTCATGTTTGAATAATTAACAATGTTTTCTATGTCAACCGTTAATTTATTAATGCAATCTGTATATTCTCTTCCTTCTATATAGAAAGACCATCGTCAGCGAATAATTTAATTTTAGAATATTTTAGAACTTTCTTGATGTCATTTATATAAATCACAAACAGCAATGCACCTAAAATTGAACCCTGTGGCACACCTAAGCCAGAGTTCAACTCCCCGGAGCTTACGCCTTGACATTTTACCATTTGTTTTCGACCACTTAAGTAGAATTCAAACCACTTTAGTTCAGTTCCTCTGATTCCATATGCATAAAGTTTTTAATAATATTTGCCTATCTAGTTTCGAACGCCCTTCTTAAATCGACAAAACAGCAGCAATCTTCTTGTTTTCGTGCATATCTCCTTCCACTCTGCTATCACATAGTTTAACGCTGATTCACAAGAATGCTTTTGTCTAAACCCAGATTGTTCCTCTATGATTATGTTATTTTTCTCGAGGTATTCTTCTAACTGTACTTGTACTACTTTTCCAATATCTTCTCATACAGTGGGAGCATATTTATAGGCCGGAAGTCTTCACATTTTATTGCATTTTGTATTTTAGGTACTGGTGTAATAGTTGAGGTTTTCCAGGAGCTTGGGAATATTCCACTCGTGATTGAATAATTTATAATGTTCAATAGTGCAGGACCCATGATGGAAAAGCTGTCTTTAATCATTTCTTTATTCATCAAATTATAATCGGTTTTATTTGGCATAATTTCGACTATTTTAAGAAGCTCTTCTATCGAGTTAAGCTTTTTAGCTTGAAACAGCCCTCTCTATTAGGCACTAAATTTTTCCATTGAATATAAGGTATTTCTTCGTTTATTTTCATTATACTTTGGACAAAGAACTCATTAAATTTTCTGCTATCAACTTTTTATTACTTATTTTTGCACTTTGAAACTCCACACAACTGATTTCGTTTGGCAGTTGACCCAACACTAAGCTTTTAACATACTTCCACATCTGTTTTGATCACCAGCTCCATCCAGTTTATTTTTATACATTTTTCTGTTATTTTGAGATTACTTTTATATTCGTTTCTTATTTTTTTATATTTTTCCAGTCTTCAACCTTTCCAGTTATTATAAACTTCACATGACTTTGGATTTTTCTTGCCTTTTGCTCCCTTAATTCATGATTAAACCATTTTTGATCAGTTTCTATAAAACACTTCTTCATAACACATGTGTTTACTTTTCAGTTCTCTTCCAAAACATTCACTGTGTTCTTCACTTATGTTCATTAGTAAACCTATTCTATTTATTTCACTTTTCCTAATCTCCTGGACAAATCTGTGTTTATTATATTTTAAAATATTGATTGTTTTTGTAATTCTTTGTTTATCTTTCCATATTGGTATTTTAAAAGTGATTGACTCGTGATCACTAATTTTAAGCTATTTTCTACTTTTACATCTATTAATTTTAAATCAGACACAACATAATCCAGTAATGTTCATGAATTTGCAGTTATTCTTGTAGGGTTATCTACCATTTGTGTGCATATATTTTCCATAAATAGACATTCTAAATCTTTCTTGTGATTTGTATCTTTGAGCCAGTCAACATTAAAGTCTCCTATATATTATTATATTATTATTTTCATTTTGTAGGAAATTGTTTAAATAGTCAAAAACTCTCCGAATGGTGAATTAGGTGATCTATATAGTGCTATAAACTTCATGTGATGTATTTTCACTACTAATAGCCACAATGTCATATTAATTTGTGCACTTTTATAATCGAGAAATCTTTGATATGTTTTTTAAATAGACGACTACCCCATGTGTTGAGGTTGATTCGCAGCGCACAATTCTATAATTCTTTATGTATACTTTTATCTTGCACTGATATACCAAGGTGAGTTTCCGTCAAAATAATAACATCAAATTTGTTTTCAAGCATAATGTTCTTTAATTCATTCATATTATTAAGTAATCCTTGTATATTGAGGTGCATATATTTTAAAAAGTTGGTTAAGCCACCTTCTCCTCTCTTGCGATTCTTCTTTATAAACCGGAAAATTTACATCTCTTGTATCATGATATGGATCAATATTTATTTTAATTTTTCAATGGATAAAGTACAATTCCTGCATTTTACATTTAAGCACACTCATCTAGTTTATGTTCTCCGCTACATTTAGGACAACAATTTTATTTGTACAATCCTTAGCATTGTGATTGAACCCCAACATTTAAAGCATCTTTTCACATTTATGTTATCAAATACTAAACATTTATCCCACCCAATATTAAAACTAATCCATTTCCATAAGCTCCTTAAAAACATTTTGTTCCGTCTCTATTATAGCGTTATATTTATTTGTATTATTAGCTCTACTATAGCACTTTATAAGTTTTATTTCCCTACAATTTTATTTTGGCATTTAACCACCTTTATCAACTCGTCTCTTCTTAAACTTCCTTATCAATATTTATTACCACCACTTTTGGTTTAACCAATGAAGGTATATTTACTTTATATTTGTCCTTTAATTTCCCATTTACTTCTTTTTCAATTCTTTTCACCGATTCTTCATCATTACATTTTATAATAATAGATCCATTTGTACTTTTGATAAATTTGTAACTTGTAGTGATAAGGTAGCTGGATCAATTTTCTCCTTGATTTCATTTTTTGTTTTTCGCTATCTTGTTTGACGTTTGGTTTAATTATTATAGGAGGTACATTCTTCTTTCCTACTTTCTCTGCATATGTTATTTTTTTATCTCTGCTATTTGTCTCTTTCACATGTTTCATTTTAAGTTCATTTAAAATTTGTTTTATTCCTTGCTCTTGTTTATTAAGAATTTGTTTATTTTCATTTACTACTTTTAATACGGTGCACACTTTCTCCATAATATTATGCATGTACTCTTTGCACTCATCACAAATGAACATTATGTTTTTATATTTTTTCATACCTCCTATTCCCGCGCATTTTGACAAAAGTTTTTTGAAAAGCAGAACATGCAACTGACTCATTTTCCTTTTGATAGCACTCGCATTTAACACAAATTTCACTTTTTTTTTGTTATCCTTTTCCCGTTAAGCAAGCCAGATAAAGTTTTTTTTTTTATTTTATTATTATTTTATTAATATTATTAAGTTTTCTTTACAATTATCGCTTTCAGATAATAACTCCACATTTAGTGAATTAAAATAAAGAAACTTTAATACAAAAACTAGGTTTTTTCCTCGTTTACACACTTTTTAAGCGCTATATAGTTCGCGTGTTGTACGTTTGACGTTCACCACCCACTCAATGGTCTGGTCGTTTTATTTTAATCCCTA
>JAHHFQ010000031.1:0-34474 GCA_018831715.1 Matsumurasca onukii | reverse complement strand
TTTCTTCTAATTACACTTCGCAACCGTAATAAAATTGAATGCATTAGTGTCCTATATGGTGGTGTGTGTATTTTTTTTTCCGAGCTTTGAAAGTTCGGTACTACTATTTCTATTAAAATGCTACTATTTTCAGCTGATGTACTACTCAAAAGTTGCTTTCAGCAACACTACTTCCCCTAATTACATTTCACAAGCGTGATTTAGGTAAATGTGTTAGAGAAGAATCTCCACTGAAATTACACAATTTAGCGCTGGCGCCCTCTGTGAAATTGCGATTTTCTCATCCATTTTTTTTTGTATTGTCCTCTTGACATGATACTTTGTCATATATCTGTCATCGACATTCGTCAAACTATTTTCAAGTTTGTTTTTGTTTGGAATTGAGACATTGTGCAATTAAAACAACAAGGGATGTTCATATTTCTCGTCCAGTAATTTTAGTGAAAATCCTCGGAAAAGGTACATTCGGCAAAGTTATTTTGTGTCGTGAAAAAATTCAAATGCAGTCAAAATTCTTAAAAAATTAATTATACAAAAGGATGAAGTGGCGCAGAGATTAACAGAAAGTCAGTGCAATCAACAAATCATCCATTTTGATAGTAAATAAATATCAAAATAATTAATATTTTTGTATATATATATATATTTATATATATATATATATATATATATACTATATATATATATATATATATATATATATATATATATATATATATATATATATATATATTATTCTTAAGTCATTTCAAACGGCTGACCGTTTATGTTTTGTAATGCAATACGTAAATAGAGGAGAGCTATTCTTTCATTTAGCCGCGAGCGAATATTTAATGAGGAACTAGTTTCTATGGAGCTGAAATTATATTGCACTTGCATATTTACATTCACAAGGAATTATATATAGGATTTATAATTGGAAAATCTCTACTAGACATGGACCGCCATGTTAAAATAGCGATTTTAGTTTATGTAAAGAAGCATTAAATTTGGGCAAACAACAAAGACTTATTGTGGCTCATACCAGAATACTTGGCTCCTGAAGTTTTAGAAGATATGGATTATGGTCATGCTGTTGATAAGTGAGGGTTGGAGTTGTAATGTATGAAGTGGTAAAATAAATAACACATTTCTTGAAACAAAATACTTCAGAGTTATTCAATTAAAACGTTTGCGCTTATTGGCGTTCAACATAAAATACGTTCTGTGGAGAAAATAAAATAAAAACAAAACAAATCAATTCTTATTAATTTTTTTTTTTGTTAATTTTGCTTCTTAGTAATTTTTTTTAAAGGAATTTTGTTGCAATATTTTTTATCTTGTCCATAAATTTTAAGCATTCTATTTCGTCTTATTTGTCTATTAAAAATTTTGACAAATTTTGTAAAATAAACGAGCTTTTGAATCAACCTTACCGCTGGTCTTTTTCAAGCAACTTTCGGCTTGTAAGCTGAATGGCGGTACAAACTTCTTCCTTACTCTTTAGATTTTCTGCAGACACAAACGGAATGGCCTGCTGGAATGTTCATGGTTGTAACCGCATGTATGTGCTTACAAATGTTAATATTGTCCGGACAAATTACACGTGTAGAGTGTACACATATGACATTCTTCACATTTAAGATGACAACAGTTTGTTTGAGTTTTTCATTTATTTCCTTACCTCGTACATTTTGTTTTCTCTGCATCTCTTAACACATTACTGATTTTCTGAAGAAACCACATTATTCTTCAAATTACTGATCCTCGTATGGCTCATGGAGATCATCTTCATTTTCTTAGAAGGAACATTTTTTGTATTCTTTATAATTCGGTCAAAGAACTGGTCTCGAACAAATTCCAGCAAAGCGTTGATGGCGATATCTAAACGTTTTACCACTTTGCCATCAAATAGTGGTACTTAATTCGTTTATGGAACGACTCAAGTGCATGTTGGCGTTTATTCCTAAACCTAATCTATAGCAATATGCCCACTTCTCAGGGCGGTTGGCACAGTTATTTAACATGTACTTCCCAAAATCTTCAGTATCTTCATCACTTAATAAGTCTTGAATAACGCACTCAAACATTTTCTTGGAAATTATCAGACAAAAGCTCATCCAATACTTTAAATAGTTTTGAATACAATTTTCCTTTTTCAGCGGTTTGATTTTGAAAGATTTTGCATCCAGTTTTTGCTGCTACTGCATGAACGCAAAAGCTGATTCAAAACTGGTCCCATGACACTTTACCAAGCATTGTAATATGCCGGGGCATCATCTGACATAAATACTTGTGCATTAATTTGCCGACTTGATCTTTGATTTTTGAAAAGATATATAAAATATACCTTCATTGCTCTATTACAAAAGCAGAATGCTACTGGGCATCCATTACCCGCATCATCGATAACCAATAGTGAAGAATGAAACCGTATGGATTGAGCCCATGCGTGCCGTCAACATATTTTATCCATCCATATTTTTAAGAAGATCTTTGGAAGCTGTTATTATAACTAACGCAAAGTCTTCTTTTGAAACCTTGACTCATCTTCCTCTCCGGTTGTTTAAAATATATAACAGGGTTCTTTGGATCAGTAGCCATTTCATCAACCCACAGTTTTACGCTGACGCTGTCCAGCTTGTATCAATACTCAGCATCTAAATGCCTTTTTTATATTATAAATCTTTTCTATTTACTAGGGATAGTCTTCCAAAAGAATTTTCTGTAATTGCCTTGTTTCTGGCATCATCGATCACCCTTTTCATCGATACTCCTTCCTTTAGTTTTTCTGAAACAAAGAGGCAAGTTTAACACCTTATCTGTGTATAATTCATACATAAACCTGTGTAATGAATAAAAAATACAACTTACAGGAGAGCGAAAGTTTGTTAACATACATTGTGTGATTACTTAATTCACTTAAGTGAGCGCGTCTATCAGTCAGGACGATAAGCGAAAAAAACAATATTTCAACTTTAAAATTTTGCCTTCAAACTATGGTCGTATTTATTTTTTAATTTGTGTTTAATCAATATCTTCAACAAAATAAATAAATTAATTAAATTTTCAAATTAAAGTTGAATTCTTGAATCGATACCAAAAAGTACTACGTTCATTAGGTGGTATTAACGCAACACTTTCACGTGTTAATTCTTTGTCGAAATATTTCGTGTATGTATCAAACTATGATAAACGTTTAACTGGTGGAGGAATCTGCACAAAAAAAAAACACATAAAACATTTTAAAAAAGAAAATAGAAATTGTAAATGAATTTATACTTACTGCTGCTCCAAATCAGTCCAATTAATACAAGAAAAGAATGGATGCGATTTAATTTCATCAGCATCTTGTGTACTACCTAACCGCGTGTTCGGTCTTTACCAATAATGAATCCATTTAATAAATGTTGTGTTTATATAGCTCTTGGAAATTATTGTATCGTAATTAAGACAGATACATAAATGATTATTATTTCGAATTCGGCGCACGCGCCGAGATATTGAAGAGAGCGTTCTTTATGTTCGTCTCTTTCTATCGATCTCTCGTTGATTCTCAACGATACGGATAACTCGAACTGTCATTAGATATAACACGTCATTAGAGATAACACGTTGTTTCATTTTAGTTCTTTTGTATTTTGCATATATATATAAATAAAGATACATATTTTTATGTCAACATGGAATTCTACCATAATTATCAATGTTCGTGATTATCTCGGACACAACAATTGGCGACGAGGTGAAAGTAATTTTTTTCAATATCGACAACGTGGCGAATAACCTCAACATAACCAAATCGACATCATGAACGACGATCAATTACAACAGCTCATTACAGCAATGAATAAAAATCAACAAGCCATGATTGAACAAATAATTGATAAAATAAAAGCACCTGCACCAAGTGCAAGTAAGGAATCGACCGCAATAATTAACATCGCTCACATTCCTCCTTTCGAAAATTTCGACTCTAAGAAAAAAATTCAACTATTATCGTCAACGTTTTGAAAATTATTTAAAAATGAAAGAATTATTCCAGGATAAGAAAAAGAGTGCTCAAATGCTGCTGAATTCGATAGGTGCATCAAATTATAATGTTTTAGCTGCATTAGTTGCACCAAGGACACCAGGAGAACTGGAATACGATGAACTCATAAGTGAACTGGATAAACATTTAGTACCAAAAAGAGCACATTGGTATCGCAGCATTATTTTTATCAACATATCAAAAGATGAAAATAACATAGCAGATTATGTGGCAGCATTGCGTCGAGACATTGCTGAATGTGATTTCAATACTAAGTGTACTTGTAATCGACAGGTATCGGTAGCAGATATTTTCCTACGAGCTCAATTTATTCGAGGTATTAAAGACAGCTGGATTAAAGAACAAATTCTTCAATCTGAATTGATGGATTTCAACGAGATCGTGGCAAAAGCAATTGGATTAGAAGCCTCAAAAGCAGATAGCCGCGAGTTATCAACATTAAAAACAGCGGGTGTTTGTCCTACATCAACCACACAAGTCAACAAAATCACAAAACATAATGGAACGTCAAAAGGAATAATGAACATAGGCAGAATAAACAGCGACCAAGATCAAAATCAGGGGACGAATCGATTATGAAAGGTTAGGCATAAAAACTGTTGTCTTCGATGTGGGCGAGATAACCATTTATCAAAGGATTGCCGATCGGATATTTCAAAACTGTACTGTAAGTCTTGTCAAAATAATGGTCACGTAGAAAAGTATGTATCAAAACACTCTTAAATTCAAAAAATCGAACATATCAAATGTATCAAATGTAAAATTGACAGTTATAGAGACTTCAGTGTTAACCATATTGTAGATATCTACGACCAACCATTATCAAATGCTTCGACAGAGGCCAGAAAATACTTCATTGAAATAAAAATTGAAAATAGATATCAAAAATTCGAAGTAGATACCGGAGCTGGATATACGATGATTCCTCAAGACCATTTCGAAAGATTGGAAGTTCGAAAACCAATTCAGCCAACAACTATAATTTTTCGATCGTATACAAATGATTTGTTCACCCCTTGGGAAAATGCGTGTTAATATTGAATATAGGGGTCGTACTTATGAAGAAGAATTATACATAGTTCCAAAGGGTCATGATCCATTATTAGGAAGAACATGGGTCAGACGACTAAAAATAGACCTACACAAATTGGATCGTGAAAAATATGATGAATCAAATACCAATGAAGTTTTGTCACTGAAGATATTACCGACATCGAAAAAGTTTTCAGAAATTTTTGAACAAAAGGTTGGTTGCATTCCAAACTTTGTTATCAAACTTCAACTGCGAGAGAGGGCAAAACCTACTTATACACGTGAACGCGAAGTTCCATATGCTTTACGCACAAAGGTAGAAGAAGAACTGGATAGATTGGAAGCAGCGGGCATAATAACAAAATGTACAAAGAGCGATTGGGGATCACCTTTGGTAGTCATTCCAAAGGGTGACGGTACAGTTCGCCTCTGCGTAGACTACAAAACGGGTGTCAACGATTCACTCGTAAATGCCAACTATCCTATTAAAAAATAGATGAAGTATTGAACAGTCTTCATGGATCAAAATATTTTGCCGATTGGATCTATACAAGGCATACCTCCATTTGAAAACAGATGAAGAAAGCAGCAGGATACAAACAATATCAACCCATAGAGGAACGTATCGAATGAACAGGTTAAGTTTTGGAATTAAAACCGCTCCAGCAGAATTTAACCGGGTGATTGACCAAATACTGCGGGGATTAAATAACACAGAAGCCTACTTCGACGATATCATCATCCACGGCAGCAGTGAGGAAGAATGCAGGAAGAACCTAGTTGCATGCCTACAAAGGTTACGGGAAAATGACCTACACTTAAACAAAAACAAATGCACTTTTTTCAAACCCAAATTGATTACTTGGGCCATACAGTTCAACATAATAAGATATCAAAGTCTCCAACAAAGGTAAAAGCAATTCTAGATATGACTCACCCCAGGAACATCGCAGAAGTACGTCGTTTTTAGGCATGATAACATATTATTCTCGATTTTTGCCAGACGTTTCAACTATCACTTATCCATTAAGGAAGTTACTTAGGAAAAATCAAAAGTTCACATGGACAGCGGAATGTGAAGCGGCTTTCATCAAATTGAAATCAGAAATAGCTAGTGACCGAGTTCTGATGCCATTCAACCCATCGCTACCAGTAATATTAGCAACAGACGCCAGTCCTACAGGCATTGCCGCAGTACTTTCACATAACATCAATGAGGTGGAAAACCCATCGCTTTTGCTTCACGCTCATTAACAGGAGCAGAACAAAATTATTCACAATTAGACCGAGAAGCCCTGGCCATAGTTTTGGAACCGACCATTTTTTGATTATTTATATGGGCGAGAATTTACGCTGATAACGGACAATCAACCTTTAACACGAATTTTTCATCGTAAAACAAGTCTACCCAAAATGACTTCTTCTCGACTTTTACGATATGCATCTTTTCTTGCGGGATTCAATTATATAGTAAAATTCCGGAAAGGCATCGAAAATCAGAATGTTGATTGCTTATCGAGGGCACCCTTGGAACAAACGACTCAAACTTACGATATGATGGAAAACGAAGAAGTTCATCAAATATGTACGTCAACGATTGCAGAAATATCCAGTTTAGAAATAACTGTAGACTCAATAAAAATGGAAACCGAAAAGATGAGGAACTATCGAAAATTAAACGAGATCTTCAATCAACACCCATTGAAAGCGAATATATATTGGATAACGACATTCTTTTCAAAAGTGGTCGAGTCGTTATTCCAAAAGCTTACAATCAATAGTACTAGCGGAACTCCATTCAACTCATATAGGAATCACTAGAATGAAGCAATTAGCTCGTCGATACTGCATATGGAAAACATCGATAAGGACATCGAAAAGACGGTGAAGTTGTGTGAAGAATGTTTATCCATCAGAAACAACCCAGCAAAAGCACCTATACATCACTGGGATCCACCTGAAAATAACTGGGACCGCATTCATATCGATTACGCCGGTCCATTTCAAGGTCATTATTACCTTCTAGTAATTGACGCGAAATCACGATGGGCCGAAATCAAAGTAATCGACCAAGCTCCCAGCTCTACAAGCACGATGAGATTACTAAATGATATTTTCTCAACCCACGGTTACCCAGTTGTTATGGTATCGGACAATGCTACAATTTTACTAGTGAACAGTTCGTGAAATATTGTCACGCAAATGGTATCAAACAGAAGTTCATAGCACCGGGACACCCAGCGACCAACGGCCTTGCAGAACGCAATGTTCAAACACTTAATCGATTAAAAGCAATGGCAAATGAAGATTTACCAATTCAAATGAAAGTTCAAAAATCCTTTTAAATATCGAGCAACTCCGTTAGCAGACAATGAATCTCCTGCAGAAAAATATTTAAACAGGCGAATTCGAATTAAATTGGATGCAATACGACCACACGTAGAAGGCAGTATAGAACAAACGCCTCTTCCTCGCACAAGATCTTTTCAAGTGGGGAGAGTACAATCTCAGTTTTTCAACAATAATAAAGGATATGGGAATTTGGAACCATTGATCAAAAACTCGGGAAACTCCATTACATCGTTAAATTGGACAAAGGTCGACTGATCAAACGTCACATAAACCAGCTACTTAAAACATCAAGGGAAAAGAAGAGAGTGACTTTTGAAGAACCGGACGAGGAAAATGAACCAGCACCAAAATTACAACAAGATTATCATTTGGTACAATATGGAGAACACCGCCAAATGAAAACCAACTGGAGGAACCGACAATAGAACCATCAATAGAAGAACATCGACCCCATCAACCCCTGCAATACATCAACATTACGTACCGGGGGCCACAAAGGAAAGGAGGGCCCACGGTACCTGGACCAATATGTTCGTTGATCCACCCTCAACATCAGCATGTTAAATTAGTGGGGAGAATTGTATCGTAATTAAGACAGATACATAAATGATTATTATTTCGAATTCGGCACGCGCCGAGATATTGAAAGAGTTCTTTATGTTCGTCTCTTTCTATCGATCTCGTTGATTCTCAACGATACGGATAACTCGAACTGTCATTAGATATAACACGTCATTAGAGACACGTTGTTTCATTTTAGTTCTTTTGTATTTTGCATATATATATAAATAAGATACATATTTTTATGTCAACATGGAATTCTACCATAATTATCAATGTTCGTGATTATCTCGGACACAACAGAAATCTAACATCAACCAAAGGAGAACAAACGTGAATGTAGAACATCATGATACGATTGTGCCAGAATGGAGCAGCCGCATACCTAACACGACACAAAGTTTTTTTTTTCTTTTGCAAAAACAAAAAAGTATTATTTTACCGCCATACAACTCAACCCCCTCACCAATTAACAGCATGACCATAACAAATCTTCTAAAACTTCAGAGACCAAGTATATATATATATATATATATATATGCTATTTCTATACTCTATATATATATATATATATATAGTTACCTCTAAAAATATTAATTATTTTAATATTTATTTATCTCTGCTGAAACTTCATCCTTTTTGTATAATTAATTCTTTTTAAATTTTGACTGCATATAAAAAGGCTGAATTTTTTCACGACACAAAGATTACTTTGCCGAATGTACCTTTTCGAGGATTTTCACAAAATTACTGGACGGAAATATGAACATCCATGTTGTTTTAATTGAACAATGTCTATCAACACAAACAAAACAAACTTGAGAATAGTTTGACGGATGTGTGACAGATATATGACAAATCAATATGTCAAGAGTGACAATGCAAAAAAAAATGGCTAAGAAAATCACAAACGCTCACAGGGGCGCCAGCGCTAATTGTGCAATTCTGTATGCGGAGACTCTTCTTTTATTTACTGGGCTAATAAAACAGTTAAAAAACTCCATTATTAAAATTGGAATATGTAGTTGAACTTGAGGTCTCGAGCCATTTTTATTTAAATTTTATTTTCATTAAGAAGTTGTTGGCCGCTCTGAGAATTTGAAATCGTGGTTTTGTCATTTAAAGTGGGCTGACGCAGTAAAGTATGCTTCAAATACTAATTTCATCTCAGATATCAATATTTTAACCACAATTCATAAATTAAACAAACAGGTTGCGTAAAATTGTGCAATTCGGTTATTCAGATGTTTTTGATATTTGGAATTCCCGTTCCATTTAAACAGACAGACCCTATGCAAACCAAACAATCAAACAAGTTCAAAACGTCAGAATTTGTCGACGTCATTGGTTATTCGTATCAATTTGAGTTGAATTTAGGTTTCGGAAGATCAGTAAAAGGATTAGATTTTATTGCTTGATTGTTGCTTGTTATTGTACATAAGTGGCCTTTTTCTTGATTTAATTATTGTATTACTTAATAGTTTAAATATATTTTCGGCCTTAATACACTGTCATCGAACCAATGGGAATTAGTTACTAAATCGAAGAAGCAACGCAATCTTGAAAAGAAGGTTGAAGCTTACACAGAGAAGAAACGTTTGGAAGCAGCGGGACCAAAACTTGAAGAAATTCGTAATGCTGTAACAAATAATTGATACATTCATGTTCAACATTTCTCACTTTTAGTTTAAAACATATGTACAAACATATATTTATAACAACGAAGCAAAATCCAGCAGCAAAGAAAACCTCCCTCCATCCAAAACTCAAAATAAGTCAAGTAAATTAAAATCTCAAAAAGCTTCTTTGAGTAAATCTAGTGGGCAAAACTCAGATTGACCAAACGAATAATAATGAGACCAAGAAGAACCATTTGTGCCGAAAGCAAAAAATCTTGAAACTGCTTTGCAGCGAATGACAACGGAGGGACTTAAGGAGTCATATGGCAAATATAAAGTTAACTTTTCCTGGAAGCGAATTACAGTGGTTAAAGGGTTTGTAGTGTATTGTCTGTTTTAAATATCCCATTTGTAGACCTCTCGTTTTTAGCTCGCCAGCTACCTAAACACCAATTTGCATTTCGAATGTGATCCTGTATTTTAGGAAAATCACAGTATCCGAGCAATGTTGTTCCCAAAAATCTGAAGACTGAATTAATGCAAATACTGCACTCAATCGGTATTGCTAACCTGACATATTTCCACGATACTCTTCTTTATAGTATGGCTTCCGACCTTTCAAAAATCATGCTGTTGTTGGCTACAAAGTATGTCAATCAACAAAATAGTAATATAAAAATTTAAAATCGTAAAAAATTGATTTTTAGCTTCTTTTACAAGTGATTGGGCAAAATTGGCCTTCAATTTGTGCAAACAACTTAGCCAAAACCGCAATTCTCACAACTCATATCAAACCGTAATATTGGATTAAGCCTTCTTTGGGCTGTCGGGCAAGGTGGATATTATGACCTTACAATTGGAATCAAGGTAAACAATTAAAAAAAAAAGTTTAATAATTTCAAAACATTTCTTAGTTTGGCACAACCTAATGTTCCCTGTACTGGATTTAAAAGTTACTCTTCATACGTGTCTGAATACATCTTTAAAATTCTTACAACTGCTGATCCCAATGAAAGTAATCTCATTTCATGTTTTTCCACCAGTTTAAATTTCGATCAATACATACTTTCAGGATTAATTTAGGAGATCATTTTTTTAACTTACCATGCTCTGAAGGGGAACTACAGCATTTCAACAAAATATCAACAGCTGCTTTTAAAAGCTCTGAGCTACTTTTGGTAATTAGTAGATGAAAAGAGTGCAAAACTTTATAATTCTGTAATGATTTTAGAAAAAACATATTGAAGGCTCAGAAAAACTATCAAATTTGTTCGTCATACTATTTCACGAAATTGAAGATCCGACACTAAACCGCATTGAAATTGAAGGCTGTGTCGCTTGTCTGAACCGTTCAATGAGTGCTTTAAGTCTTGGAAAATGTTGTATAAAAATATATTAAGCAATCCTACTTACTTCTTTCTAAAATATGTAAGTACATAAGCGCTTGAATGCAATTCCCTTCATTGTATGATTTTTCTTGTGCTCCAGATCAACTACAGAAGGAAGAAAAGCAATTGCGTTTAGCTCTACAAAGGCTTTTGATGACTGGATGAACTGAAATAATTGCGTCGAAAAGAAGGATCAAATTTGTCTGATTTGCTGACTCTATTCGAGGTAAAATTATATAAAACTCTGTACAGTATTTTCAACCATTAAATTAAGCAGCCAATGGTGAAGGTTGCAATGATGAAAAAAGTCTGTGACTGTAAAGCAGTAAACTAATCCTTAAAATTATCAAAAAGTCATAGGCCATCGAAAATGGTATAAGAGCAAATCGATGTCAATCCCGGTTACACTAAAAAAACTAGCGACATTGTTTTTATGCTCAGCAAAAATACCTGCTTGAGATTTGTTTTGAGATTTTCGAGAACAATTGTCAGCAGGCGAGCATACGTGAAAAGGTTTCTTTCCTTCGCACTGGCAAACCAATTAAAATTTTATTTATAAAATCATGCAATTCTAAATAACTCACTACTTTGCCTTTTATTTTTTACCATCGGGGATATTAAAAGTTGTACACACACATGTATAACTACATGTATATTTATATATATATATATATATATAAATATATATATATATATATATATAAATATATATATATATATATATATATATATATATATATATATTATTATTATTATTATTATTATTATTCACGTGTAGGCCCAATCGGACCACGCGAAGTACCATTAACGCCGCCGCAGCACGTTAGCCCTTCTTTGCGCCCATACATACTTCATCCTTTCGAATGAAGAGCCTTCCGTTCATCTGTCCAGGTCACTCCCGTCCTTTTGTTACTTCCACCTGGTCAACCCTCCAGTTATATATTTTTCTCTAAATATCTTTCTATCATAAACATCCGTTTGAGTGATACTCGCTGCTCTCAAGTCTTCCTTAACTGCTGCAATCCATCTTATTGTTTCTATTTTGCCCTACTTCGAGTTTCATAAAATTCTAAAATTTGTCTTGTCAGTCTTGACGGTGCCATTCTTTAATGTGTCCGTAAACCTTAGTCTCCTTTTTCCTTATGTCAGAATGTATGTCAGCATATTTCCCTATTTCTTTATTACTTCGAAGTCTGTATGTGTGTGGTTCAGTAATAATCGGGCCTAATATTCCTAATAATTTTCCTTTCCCCTTTTCATACGATCTAAATCTGATTTCCTATTCAGAACCAATGTTTCTGCTGCATACAAACATTCTGGTTTAATAACTGTGTTGTAGTGCCTAAGTTTTGCAAATTTAGAAATTGATCTTTTATTATAAACGTCCTGAGTTAATCTAAAAGCATTAGTCGTCCTTTGGCATCGGACAGCATTAGCACCCTTTTCGAGTCCCGATTCCTGAATAATTTCTCCAAGGTATCTAAATTGATGGACTCTCTTAATTTTACCGTAAGTTGTATTCAAGTATTTTGGAGCAGATTTCAGGTTTGTCATAAATTCTGTCTTCGAATGAAATCTGTAGTCCTACCCTCTCAGCGATTTCCTTTAAGATTTCGATTTGCCTTTCGGCAGTCGCAATGTCACGCGACAAAATTGCCAGATCATCAGCAAAAGCCAAAATCAACCCTAATGGTTCTTCCCTAACTTGAGAATCATCCACATTATTTTCTTTTTTTTTTCCGCCATTCCTGAATTACCCTTTCCAAAACGCAATTAAATAACAGTGGGGACAGACCATCCCCCTGTCTAACTCCCGTTTTAATTTCAATGAATCCGAAACCTCTCCCATAAATTTAACTTTTGATTTGGTGTCAGTCAGTGTTTCTTTGATTAATGCCAAAGTTTTCAAGTCTAGACCCTGTTCTCTGAAAATTGAAAAAGGATTCGCGGTCAATCGAATCGTAAGCTTTTTAAAATCAACGAATGTATATACAACGTCTTTGTTATATATCTTTTGATGTCTTAAGATTAGTTTCAAGTTTAGTATTTGTTCCGTGCAAGATCTGCCAGGTCTGAAACCGGCCTGATATTCACCAATATTGTGTTCTAACTGTTGTTGAGCCCGGTCTAATAGGCATTGAGAGAGAATTTTGTACGCAACTGAAAGTAAGGAGATTCCACGGTAGTTGTTAACATCTGTTCTGTCTCCTTTCTTATGTAATGGATGGATAAGAGCGTTCCTCCATTCATCAGAATTTTTCTGTTTCCCAAATATTTCTTATAATTTTTGTAATTTCTTTGACAGTATTAGGTCCAGCCGCTTTTAAAATTCTGCTATGAATTCCGTCCTCACCTGACGCTTTGTTGTTTTTAAGTCTTTTAATTTGTCTTTCTATTTCAATTTCTCTAGGGGCACAGGAGTCTGGGTTAGCTGTATTAGTCTGAAGTGGTGGAAAATATTGGTTTATAGTTTTTCGAAATATTTAGCAAGTTCTGCACAATTTTCTTTATTATTAAAGGCTAGGTTTTCCTTGCCTTTTAAAGCATAGACTTTGAGGTTGATAACCTTTGGTTTAGTTTTGAAGGTTTTATAAGTTTCTTGTATTGTTTTTCTGAAAGCTTTTTTCAATCTCTACTGACTGTTACTTTTCATACTTTCTCTTTGTCTCTCTTATTAATTTGGAAGTTGCCCTTCTGACATTTAAAATTCTTTGTTCGTCTGTGTCTATTTGTTGCTATTCCATTTTCAATAGCATCATGTCTTGATTTTACGTTTTAAGTCATTTAATGGTTATTTTTTAGCATGGTGATCCCAGATATGCGGATAAAGAGTTTAGGCGAAGTCTGCATTGCCTTGGCAAGGTTAGTTGGAACCGGAGGTCGCCAGGTATCCGGATCACACCGTTAGAAACTGAACTATTTTTACTGGGTCCTTAACCAGCCTGATTCTTGGCACGGTTAACACCTTAACAAAACCAGGAAATTTTTGGAGAAATTTTGAGGAAGCCAGAATAAGAGAAATTTCTATGGGTGAAAGGTTGAGAATAGTGGGGCGTGGCAATCTTGGTAACCTCCAGGAATACAAATAAATAAAACTCCAGAATACAAAATAAATAAAACTCCAGGAGGCGTAAACCCTCACACACCAGCGACCAGGTACAGATCACTTTCGACATGGTGACGCCACAAATGAGGGTTATATATATATATATATATATACCATATATATATATATACATATATAATCTACGTATTGCATTGAAATAAACAATAGAAACATGCTAAACATTTAAGTAACTTTCTGATATAAATGTTTTACGCACTGAAAAGTTGTGAAATAATTTCGATAAAATACAAAGCCACATACAAACTGGTATTCAATTCTTGGTCTTTTATAAGAATTTACAGTTGATGGAAACGAAAACCGTTGGGCGCTGTCTATTCTCTTCTTTGCTTTCGCCCAACGTTTTCAATTCACACCAATATTCTATTAAAAGTAAAAAGAGTTCAATAGTATTTAATTTAAATTATTTTAAATTTTAAAGTATTTTTTATTTAAATAATTATTTTTTACTTTTGATTCTATATGAATTGACACAATGTGTCTTAGTTGTCTACTTTTCTTCTCTTACCTCTTAGCTCTTACCCGGATATCCAGCATTTAATTAATTTTTAAAAGTATTTGTGGTTGCCATTAACGTCGTCGAAATACAACTCGCGCTTTCAGTTTGAATAAAGTAAAATTTTCTTTATTGAGGTTTTTCCACTTACGATATCTGTTTTAAAATGCTTTTCCAACTAGCAACTTCAATTTTTTGTACAAGATTGTATTGCCACAGGTTCTGATCTATGTTTAAAATTTCATCTTTCTAGCTAATCAGGACGTTATTTAAAATTAATTCTCCATTTTGTACAAGATTTGTACGTTATTTTTTACATAAAAGAGGCGACTTTATAAAACGTGTTTAAAAATGATCTATGTGCCAACAAAAGAGTGATTTCAAGCGCGAGGAAGGCAGCTGTTCAGACATGACTAAGACTGATATTTAAATGGAAGTTGGAAAATCATTTGTGCCCGATTTCGTCTTGATCAGATTAATCGGTATATTTTGCGCATAACCAACTTCTTTCGTATATATTTTAAAATTATACAATTATATATATATTGATTATATATATATATATATATATATATATATATATATATATATATATATACATATATATATATATATATATATATATATATATATATATATATATATATATATTATATATCATATATTTATATATATATATATATATATATATATATATATATATATATATATATATTGATCTACGAGTGCGTTTCTAGTTCATTTTGGCTTACCTGGTTTTTAAAAGTGTCTGTATGTTAAATGTTCCAAGAACGTCTTTGTTTTGTTTTTAGTCGGCCGGAAGATCGATCACACACCTGAGTTGTATTGTTGTCAATTTGCATCATAGTACTTGAAATCGTTTGGGTTGAGTCCGAGAACTCAGTTTTTAAGACTGGAGGTGTTTGTTCCAGAATACGAATCGCAGCCGCACTGCCTACAGGAACAGACGCTGACCACGCCACCGCCTGATACAAGAAAGACGGGACGTGGGTTTTAAGTTTTAAATTTAAATTTATATTTTGTAGTGTGTTCCCAAGAGATGCGAAAAGAAATAATCCACCCGGACAGAGATTCGCATTATCGGGCAAGGCTATTTGGAACCGGAGGTCGCCAGGTATCCGGAGCACACACCGTTAGAGACTGAGCTATTTTACTGGGTCCTCAGCCAGGCTGATTCTCGGCACGGTTCGGTTAACACCTTAATCCAACGGGAAAATTAGGAGAAATTTTGGGTGAGGAAGCCAGAATAGAGAGAATTTTAGGAGTGGAAGGTTGTATAGTGGGGCGTGGCGATCTTAGTTACCTCAAGAAAATATTCGAGAAGGCATACCCTCACACCAGTGACCGAGAATAGATCACATTCTTCAAGGTGCCGCCACAAGTAAGCTGTACGAACTAGGAAACACTCGTAGATCAAAATATTCAGGTTTTAGCACTTCAGGAAACAAGACTGACAGACGAAAATACTATGGACTTTGGTAAATAACGACTATTCAAGAGCAAGACTAATAAAGAATTCTTAGAAACGCACCACATTTGGGGTTGCATTTGCTATATCAAGGAACATCTAAACTCGGTAAAAGATGTGTCTCCTATAAACGAAGACTAATGACAATAACACTAAGGTGTGCTAACAAGATGTACACTCTAATTAATATACACATGCCAGTAAACCAGGACAATAGTTCGGATCCTGATAAGGTGAACGAAATATGGGAAACCTAGAAAGCACAATGTCAGGACTCGCTTATGGTCACGTAAAATTTGATGGGTGACTTTAATGCCCAGTTAGGTAGAAAAAGAAATTTAGAAAAACTATCGGAGACTTTCCAGGGCACAAATGGACAAACAGAAGCGGCAGTTGAAACATGCAGAACATTTAATCTTAAAATAATGTCAACACACAAAAATTGTCCTCTAAACAAAAACCTGGCGGTGTCCCAATTCTTTCTCGGCAATTTCAAATTGATCATGTAGCGATATCATATCTCTACTACAAGGAGATTATGAACGTGCAAGTGAAAAGGTTTTAACATTGACTCGGATCACTACCTCACTAGAATAAAACTAAAATTGAGGCCTAGGAAGCACTTTAAAATAACTTTCAGATCCCAAATTTGACACTTATAAACTAGGTCCAACATTTACTACGGAACTTGAGCAAAGCGAGGCAGAAAATTAGCGAACTTCAAAGACAAAATCATTAGCACAGCTCAAAAATTACTGCCTTCACAAAAAACATAAACATCCATGGTGGAATAAGGACTGTGAAGGGCAGTAAAATCAAGATATGACGCTTTTAAAAAATGGAATAGCAACAAAACAGAACAGACGCACAAAGAATTTTAAATGTCAGAAGGGCAACTTCAAATTCATAAGAAGACAAAGAGAAAGTATAGAATAGGTCAGTAGAGATTGAAAAAACTTTCAGAAAAAACAAACTTTCTATAAAACCTTAAAACTAAACTAAATGGTTATCAACCCCAAAGTCTATGCTATAAAAACAAACGGAAACTGGCCTTAGTAATAAAGAAAATTGTGCAGAACTCTAAATATTTCAAAAATACACAGCTAACCCAACTCACATGCTAACAAAATTGAAATAGAAGAGAGACAAATTAAAAGACTTAAAACAACAAAGCATCAGGTGAGGACGGAATCATAGCAGAATTTCTAAAAGCGGCTGGACCTAATACTGTCAAAGAAATTACAAAATTATAAGAAATATTTGGGAAACGGAAAAATTCCTGATGAATGGAGGAACGCTCTTATCCATCCATTACATAAGAAAGGAGACAGAACAGATGTAAACAACTACCGTGGAATTTCCTTACTTTCAGTTGCGTACAAAATTCTCTCTCAATGCCTATTAGACCGGGCTCAACAACAGTTAGAACACAATATTGGTGAATATCAGGCCGCTTTTGACCTGATCTTGCACGGAAGAAATACTAAACTTGAAACTAATCTTAAGACATCAAAAGATATATAACAAAGACATTGTATGCACATTTGTTGACTTTAAAAAGCTTACGACTCGATTGACCGTGAATCCCTCTTTCAAATTCTCAGAGAACAGGGTCTAGACTTAAAAACTTTGGCGTTAATCAAAAGACTGACACCAAATCAAAAGTTAAATTTTTGGAAGGGTTTCAGTTCATTCGAAGTTAAGACAGGAAGTGGTCTGTCCCCTGTTATGCGTTTTGGAAAGGCTAATTCAGGAATGGCGGAAAAAGAAAGAAAATAATGTGGATGATTCAATCAAGTTAGGAAGAACCAGCATTAGGGTTGACTGTTTGGCTTTTGCTGATGACCTGGCAATTTTGGCGTGACATTGCGACTGCCAACAAATTGAAATCTTAAAGGAAATCGCTGAGAGGGTAGGACTACAGATTTCATTCGAAAAGACCAGAATTTATGACAAGCCTGAAATCTGCTCAAAATACTTGAATACAACTTACGGTAAAATAAAGAGAGTCCATCAATTTAGATACCTTGGAGAAATTATTCAGGAATCGGGACTTGAAAGGGGTTAATGCTGTCCGATGCCAAGGGGCTAACGCGTTTAGACTCAGGACGTTTATAATAAAGATCAATTTCTTAATTTGCAAGACTTAGGCTACAACACAGTTATTAAACCAGAATGTTTGTATGCAGCAGAAACATTGGTTCTGAATAAAATCAGATTTAGATCGTATACAAAAAGGTGAAAGGAAAATTATTAGAAAAATATTAGGCCCGATTATTACTGAACCACACACATACAGACTTCGAAGTAATGAAGAAATAGGAAATATGCTGACATACATTCTGACATAAGAAAAAGGAGACTAAGGTTTTACGGACACATTAAAAGAATGGCACCGTCAAGACTGACAAGACAAATTTTAGAATTTTATGAAACTCGAAGTAGGGCAAAAAAAGAAACAATAAGATGGATTGCAGCAGTTAAGGAAGACTTGAGACCAGCAGTATCACTCAAACGGATGTTTATGATAGAAAGATATTTAGACAAAAATTATATAAGATTAGATAACAAAAGGACAGGAGTGACCTGGACAGATGAACGGAAGCTCTTCATTCCGAAAGGATAAAATATGTATGGGCGCAAGAAGGGCTAACTGCGGCGGCGTTAATGGTACTCGCTGGTCCTACGTGAATAATATATATATATATATATATATATATATATATATATATATATATATATATATATATATATATATATATATATATATATATATATATATATATATATATATATATATATATATCGAACAAAAACTGAAAGAGGGGCAATGAACAAATACACCTTTAAATTATTTTTGAGGGTTTATTACAATCTCTACAGTAAGAATTTGAAAGATCAAATACATGGTACTTTGCTGTTTCATGTCATACAGACAACTTATTTACAAAATTAATGAATTTTCGTATAGGAACGTGGGTAGTTGCTTGTAGATTTTCACCTGGTGGTTTTCTTGGCTACAGCTGTAGCTGGGAATAAACCTTTAAACGTCCCAGCCTGACGGTTGTTAAAATAAGTTGACTGAATGATTTGAAACAGCAAAGTAGAATATGTTTGCTTCCTCCATGCCTGTAGAGGTTGTAATAAATGCCAAAATTGATTTAAAAATGTATTATTATACGGGTGTTTATAAATAAATATCAGGGTTCTATCGCTTTGTAATATTTGTTATACTGAACTTACAAACGACATGTCAAATTAAAAGCAACTCGAACAGTTTTGTTTGTTGGCATCAGTGCGCATGTGCGCTGAATTTTCAGCTGCTATCCGCTAGAGAGCGTTAGTAGCAAAGATGGAGAACTAGTAAGCAGAAGCGTTTTATGTGTTACAGTTTAAGACCGAACTGTAGTTACTGTGCAATGTGCGTTCCGTATTAAGTTCGGATGTGATCCTCAAGTGATAATAATCTTTGTAGATGGTATTATCAGTTTGAAGATACCGGTTGCCTCTGTAGGGAAAGACGAAGTGTTAGTGAAGAGACTGTTAAGCGAGTGAGAGAGTCGTTGACTAGTAGCCCAAAGAAATTCATTCGAAAGGCTAGTCCTGAATTACAAATGCCTTTGTCCTCTGTTCGAAAACGAATTAAAACAGGATTGAAGAGGCTGTTGGAACAATAAATGCAGACACACTGATCAACGTTTGGGATAAACTCGGCTATAGACTTGATGTATGCCGTGTGCGAAAAAGGTGCTCACATTGGTAGAAAACAAACATTTTTAAGTTGATTTTTCATTTGACAAATCACATATAACTGTAAGTTTAATATAATAAATGCTACAAAGCATCAAATCCCCGATATTTATAGTCGTCATCATCTTCCTCCCATTTATCTTTCATGTTTTGAAATACAATGGTTTCCAATCGTCTTCTTTCCACTTTTCAACTACTGATAACAGATAGTCAATCTACAGTTAAAACTGAAACTGTAAATTTAATGGAATATTGTTTTATCATCCTTCTTACTTAGCAAAAAATTTCAATATGGGTCCTATTCCATGAGTTTTCTAAGAAAATTATTGCTTCTTTCAAAGTCAAGCGCTTCATGTTCTCAATTAAATTGGTGTCCTTTGCTGCAATCGATGCCAGCAGACTTTTGCTGTAGTAAAATTTTGCAATTGTTATGACATTCTGGTCCATTGATTGGATTAGCGAAGTTACACTAGAATAAGATGGTGCGTTATCTAATAACAAAAGAGCCTTATGTGGCAATTTTTAGATGTAAAAAGCTTTAACCTATAAACAAAACGTTGATATATGCACCAACCCGATAAATTTAAATTTACACCAGAGGTACAAAAGGTTTATGGAACGACTACATGAAAATTGTAGTGGTCATCCAAGATGAATTTGAGCTTTTGTATTCAGTTGTGTAAGTAAAGTTTTGAAAACTGCATGGACTTTTCGCTTTTCCAATAACCAAAAATATAAGCCTGTGGGTGCCTGAGGTATTTGCGAAATACAATTAAATAATTCTGCTTCTCTGTTTTGGCATCTGGAGCAGTTTTTTCCACCGTTGATTTTGATGCATAGGTTTTCTCTGGAAACATCTTCCAGTACAAACCATATTTATTTGAACTATCAACTAGCTGAAGGCGCGATGGCAATTTCTCTCAAATATTTTAAAATTCGATTCCATATCGTTTTTGAAACCACTTTACCATTCATCACTTGCCAAAAATACACCTTCATTTCCATTATATTTAAATGCAACTCTTTAGTTTTTTTTTTCAGCCTTAGACCACTTACATGCCAATTTTTCTTTCGCATTTATATGAACTTACAATAAGCACATTTTGTCATGTTTGGCAACTCTGAAGATCTCAATGTTCTTCTTTTCCAGGTCCAGAGTATGTATTACAAACACACTTCAAAATTCAATCATATTTCTTCTTAATAGGTACTGCATAATGTTCACTTAGCGATACCGTCTTTCTAAAACGATTTTTTCACCCTTAATCCTCTTTTAAGCTTTTCCAAAATTTCTGCCTTTTCATTTAATGTTAAAGCCATTGCTTTTTGGAATACATTTTTAGTGGTGAAAAATGGAAACCTTTTAAAATGTACGTACATACACAAGTTTTAGTTTTGGCGAATTCGAAAGCAAATAAGAATAAAATATACTTTTGAACAATATTACACGACTGAATTGAAATTCTCTAGCTCAGGAATTATTGTACTACACATTATGAATAGAGTATATAAGTTCAATTTTATTGTAGAAACGGTAAAGTAATTGTTGGTCATGCTTTAAAATGTTAGCTTTGTTCACGTTTTAAGCAGTTACTATAAAATATACCTTGTTCATGTTTTGGTGATTCTCGTTTTCAATGTTTATATATATATATATATATATATATATATATATATATATATATATATATATGTATATACATTTATATAAAATACACATAAATGTATATATGTATATATATACATATATATATATATATATATATATATATATATATATATATATATCCTACATAAAGTAATAACACATAGTAGCGCCGTGCTTTTGGCATTATAAGGGTAATAACAATCCTTTTCGTCTGCTTAATCATAAAATATATATATATATATATATATATATATATATATATATATATATATATATGACGCAAAATAACCTTTCGATGTTTTTGACAGTAGTTTTATTTTTTTAATGAAAAACACTGATTCTGTTTGTAGATTATTTTTATTTGGTCTTTAAAATTTTGTTACATCAAGTCGAAAATATGATATCATGTAAATGGCCGCCGCCACAGTTGATTGTCATCTGAGCCCTTTAATGGGTTTTCCATCACTTTGGCCAGAACTTCCGGTGATAGGTCCTCACATTCTTGACGGATATTGTCTTTAAGAGCTGCAAGAGTCTGAGGCTTAGACAAAACCCGCGACTTAAAATCCCCACAAAAAAGTCTGGAGCGGTCAAATCAGGCGATCTTGCTGGCCAGTACAAATCGCCAAACAGGAGATTAGGCGCCGGGAAATGCATTCTTCAGTATATCGGTCGTGGCACGTGCAGTGTGTGCCGTTGCACTGTCATGTTGGAACTACATGTTTTCCATTCTCAGTTCATCAAGTTGCGGAAAAAAACTCATTGGTCATTGTTCTATAGCGCTCTCCACTCCGAGTAACCGTTTAGCCCGCGACGTCTTCGAAGAAAAAGGTCCGATAACTCCTCCAGCGAAAACAGCACACCATACAGTAACTTTGAGCGGGTTTAATGGCTCTTCGTGGGTTACACGTGAATTTTCAGTGCCCAGAAACGTAAATTTTGCTTATTTACGTACCCACTGAGATGGAAATAGGCCTAATCACTCATGATTGGTTTGATGAAAAATCATCTTCTCTTGGTGATGATTAAGGATGGCGAGCATATGTTAGACGCGATTGGCGGTCAGCAGCTAACAGCTGATGCACCGCCTGAACTGCATGGAAACATCTTCAAATCTTGTACCAAAATTCGCTGTAAAGACCCTCGACTGATACCCATTTGCGTGACACGTCGTCTAGTCGATGTCGACGGCGCTTCCATGACATCCTCGGCAACAGCAGCAATATTCTCTGCAGAACGGCTACTCCGGTGGTCTGCCACGCCTGGCGGCATCTCGTGTTGTGCCAGTCTCTTCCAGGCGAGCGGCTAAACGTCGCAGTGTTTCACCAGTAAGCGTCGGACGGCCAAATCTACGACGAAATTCACTTTGTGCTAAAATACCGACCGATTATTGGTCAAATAAATAGTCACCAATATATATATATATATATATATATATATATATATATATATATATATCATACTTTATATGAGTGTAAATAGTAAATTATTTACTGGTGTGGTGTACACGCATATTGAGGTTGAGCTAGAGTCTGTATGCTACCTTGATGACAATCAAACAATAAAACCTAAAACTGCACCATCTCAACCTAACAAAATTTTAATCATATTAAAATTATAATTGATAACATTTATGATAAACCAAACAAAATTACTAAAAAAATAATTCGGTGGAAAATAATATTGCAATTTGCTAAAACAACTTTTTTTTAACGATTTAATACGGGTCTAAACTATGCTAAACATTATCTACACATTTCTAGACTACTTAAAATTCACTCTTGGTTTATTTAAAAGAAAAAGCTTTTCTATTTTTTATATTTGAATTTCATTTATAAAATATGAATGATGATTTAGTAACAGATAATATGTTGGGCCTATAAAGTTTAATTTCTAGAACGCTTCAAACTTTTCAATGTGTTAGCTCGTTAAATTCTATCCTGATCACTTGTAAGTAATAAGTCTGAGAGTATCGCGAGAATGGCAATCTGTTTGCTAACTTGACAACCTTCAGACAATCCCCAGATTTAATATTCCATTCGCAATTACGGATCCACTCTAAAGAAAATAATACATTTTATTCTAGTTACAGTGTTTTATGCTAATAGTTCTTTCTGCGGGTGACGTAAATGTGTTTCTACATTCTAGTCTAACTGCAAACTTTTCGCAAATAAGAGCTAGTTATGGTGACATCCTTAATTCATAACAAATATAAAACTGATTTATGTTTTGCAGACTACAGAGTGTTTAAGTTTAAATTTTCTTATGATTCTGCGCTTGCTACGCTCAGCTTTAACTTGCCCATAACTAATCATAATGTAAGTAAGCCAATATATTACTATGGTCGGTTGCGTCCGAGTCTTCTGATGTAAGTGCTTTACTCAGATGTGAAAATTGGGATAATGTCTTAGATGAAACTGGAAATCATCTAATGTAAAAGCATTGATGATATTTCAATAAAAAAAAACTATCTTTAAATGTAAAGGTGCTGACGTTCTCCAAAAGACCCTCCAAAAATTAAAATTCAAAATTACATAACTATGGTATACATTATTTAGCTCATAACAAAATACTTGTAGGTATTCAGACTTTCTGATACCAGGGTTGTAACTCACACCTACATTTATGCTTTTGACCAATTTAGACTAAATTTGGTATACACATTACTTGAAACTTGGTTGTTTGTAGGGTTTTACTTCCATAATCTCCTGTTTTGTGGGAGGAGGGAGGCGCGAGGGGCCAGACCTACACCATTAAAGCAAAACTAACCGATTTAAACATAGTATACTATTATTTTGCATTTTAAAGAAAATGTTGACCCTCTAGCCTTACATGGTGATATGAGTGGAAAATTATATCCTTCGCACCTGTTTGCGATTATTGAAGCTAAATTAAGTACTTTATCCGGAAATTTGTAATATGCTTCAGCACTCAAATTTGAGTAACGCAATTAAATTGTACTCAGAAATAAAGTTGGAGTATATATTTGCTTTAAAACTGGGATTGTAAAGTAAAAAATATTTCTATAGGATGCTTAGAACGGTTCATGCGTAAAAATTTCTAATTTTTTGACTAACTGAATTAATTATTACATAGATAGATATTAACTATACTGACTAATTATTTACTTTGGATGTAACAGCTCTACTCAAACCTTGAATTCCGTCTGTTAGTGTCTTGAAGCTCAAAACTCAAAAAAAAAAACATCCTGTTTAAAAGCTACTAAAGGTCAGTAGTGACCCGTTGCGTTAATCAAGACATACATTTTTTATTAAGTCCTTAAAACTGTTGATTATATTTTAAGACTTAGCTCTTTCTCCGTGGATCAGGCAGTTTTTTAAAACATCATAAAATCGCTACCGCTTTACAACAGAAATTAAGGGAGATAATTTGCTTTTGGTTTGAAGCTTGATAAAATCTAACGTATTTTAGAATCTCCATATAAACTGTACAGGTTATCTACTCCTTATTTTACTTTTCATTTTTATTTTCATAATTCTTTATTTCCGCATTGATATAAATATATATATAGTATATATATATATATATATATATATATATATATATATATATATATATATATATATATATACTATACAATGGTGGATAACTCAATACAAGAATATAACGTTCATATTATTATTAGAGCAAATTTCAAATTAGATAACAAGATTATTATTATTTTTTAAACACTAACTTATATGTTCACATGTTTTAATTAAATCAATAAATAATTATGTAAATACTATGCCAAATGACAGTGGCGAGTGTGGTTAAGTTTTTAGTAGTATGTACTACAATTTTATAATTTATTTCATATTATGCAATATCTAATGTTCATATTAATATCTTCATACTTCAATTTCTTGCTTAAATGTGTATTTTATTTTTAGATTTCATAAAAGGAAATTTTTATATTTTTTAACGCATAACTATTGTTAACATTATATTTGATATTTTTATTTAAATTAGAGGTTGAAGAAGGTCTTTGATAGTTGAGTCTTGGTCGTATATCATATATCTTGAAAGATGTAGTTGTCTTATTTAATAATGTCATGTGCTTTAAAGAATTGAAATAATTGTTGAGCACAGTTCAGGAATGCAGAAGCATGCAAGGATAATGTGAAATGTTTTCTACCCATCTAGGTGTTCTTTTCCGTGTTTGGTCAGATGCGTTTCAGCATTTCGATCTCTTGTGTAGATTTTAGTTTGTATTTCTACAGGTTGCTCGTTTTGGAATTTCTTCTCTTTGAGTTTCAGGGTACGAAATTGTTGCTGTAAGGTTTACTCAATTGTACCTGTCCCTTTCACAGCCAGTGGATAATTCCGTGTAAAAATCAGAAGGAGCTCCGCATGTGTTGGTAAAACTCAAGGAGAAAAGTGACAATTTCCTATACCTATTCCTCGGAAATATCAGCAATTCTCCTCGAGGCTATGTTTGCAGGGCCACTGGCCAGAAAGAGAGACAGATATGATAGTTGAGTGGATTTTGTAGCAGTAATTTCCTACCCTGACACTCAGGAGAAATTCTAAGATTGTAGAGGTCCACTACAAATTTACACAACAAGGAAAACGCAATTTGTCATACTGCATAAGATGTCTGACTAGGCAAGGAAGGGGAACACTTGGATGGGTGGCAAACATTTCACATATTTTGCATATCATCCTTGTATGCTTTTGCATTTTGAAGTTGTGCATTAAAGGATTATTTCAATTCTTAGAAAATGCACATGACGCATTAAAAAAGACCACTGAATCTTGCAACTTGAAAGATATACGTGCACGAGCCAACGAGCAACAACCAAGACGAAGACAGAATACTGAATTGATAACTGAGTTGAAAATATTTCTAAGTTCGATCACGCTGATGTTACATTCACACTCAACTCTAAGTATTTTTTACATTCTGCTCAAACACTCGCTATCGGTGTTTAAAAGGACAATATAGCATCAGCTATCTCTCTTTATTGGTTTTCTGCAATTTTCGAATAACTTTTGATTAAAATTTGTATTCATATACGTTAGCTGTGAACGTGTGTGTAAGAGAACTAACAAATTATTTCAAGTTATGTTTGCAGGGTATTGCTATAAAATTCACTCAATTATCATATATACCTTTCTCTTTCTGGCCAGCGAATAACCCCGTTCAAAATCAGAAAGATGTTTGTAAAAACTCAAGGAGGAAAGTGATAATTTCCTATACCTATTCCTCGGAAATATCAGCAATTCTCTTCGAGGAAAACACACGTTTTCCTCAAGGCGTCGAGACTGTGTTTGCAGGGTAACTCTTAGAAGCTCAATCTTAATTCATAAAAGTAACGATTGAGTTCCTGTTTTGATAAGACCTTTTCCCGAACTTACGAACTCCAAATCCCAAATCACCATCATAAACATGCTAATATTATTTAATAACATATTTCCTATATTCATCTATTATTTTTCATAAAAGTCATTAGTTAACACTAAAATTTTTAATTAAGAGCTAATAACTTTGTTGTTCCTGTTTTGTTCGATTACGTGGGAAAAACGAGGATTTTTAAAGTTTCTTCGCATGTGTCTTTGCTAGCATTAAGCCTATTTCTACTTTTTGTTTTATATTCGCAACTGGTGAAAACTAAAATTACTTTTGTAATATATCGGTAGGTGTGTTTTCTTGAGAGAGTTCTCTCTAAAACACAAATAAGCCGATTAAAATTGGGATCTAAAGCCAAATGAACTTTCCTGAAAATACGTTTAGCTAAATATTGTATTTTAATGAAAACTTTGTGGGATATAAGGCGTCTCATGGCCACCCTAAATTTGAAATCGTGTTTTTTGTTATTTAAAGAGGGCTGAGTCAGTAAAATTGTATTTTTAATGACAAAGCGCTTAGTTCCAGATTTGAACTTTAGCATGGATAATTCTTAATTCATTACAGCACTCGAAAACTGTGAAAAAAACTGGTCCAAGAGACAAAAAAGAAACATTTGTCCCGATGAAATAAAAGTACACATTTTAAGTAAAAATAAAAAGTTAATTACTGTACGATACGACATTCCAAACTGCGTTACGTTGTTTCATTGATCCGCGTACAGAAATGAATTCAACGCGCTACTTCAACTTATCATACGAAGTAGTACAATACATATAAGTATAAGTAGATGACTCTTTGTCCAATGCTACATTTTCAAATTAAAATTGTTTTAATTTAAAAAGAAAGATCGATAGATTTTCTTTAAATTTAAATAAGTTTGACAGTAAAAAACACCTGAACATGGGACGGGACAAAACTTACTTGATTTAAGTTTGAGTTTTATATCATATTCACATATATATATCATAATTTTCGAGTTCGGTCCCAAAAGATAGTAAAAACTTTTTGTGAGATTTCTAGAATTTTAGTTGAAAGCAAAACTTTGAATGCGAAAAGTGGCGGATTCGAGAAAATGCTACTTATAGTTGGCCATGACCAAATACTTCTTGAGCTACATTAATGCCAGTAGCCGAAAGTTTGGCCCTGAGACTTATGCACAGTCTTCGCAAAGGTAGTACTGATTGGAAACTGGTGTCGAGAGAGCGTAAAAGCAAAGCTTTGCTTGAGGTTAAGACTATTCTAGGGATGATCACTTCATGCCCATAAAAATTCCCTTCATTAATTATTTAACTTGCAAAACATTGTGTTTCTGAAATCTTTAGGTTACGAAGGAGCACGATTGTATTGCTGTTTTTTAAGTTTTAGTTCGTGCGGCGGAAGGTCAGCAGAGTCAATAAAATTTAATTATTTTGTAGGAACAAAGCCTTCACCAACTTGGTCGCTTAGGTTGTCTAAAGTTTTATAAATTTTATATTCTGCAGACAACTTTGAGATATGAGGCGAATAAAGTCTGGCCGTTGCTGCTAAATCATGAGTGTAAAATTGTGGGAAAAGAGAGCAAAATTCTTGGAAAAATTTATTATCATCGTACGATTAGGCAGCTTTTACACTTTTTTTTTGCATAAACACTCGAGCAAAAAAAAAAATCCCACTAATGGTAAACTTTAAACACCTTAATTAGTCTTACTTTAAGTTCATGGTATTAAAATTATTCTTTATATTTTTTTTAATTATCATCACTGATAAATAGTTAATGTTATTAAGTCCCTCAATACCTAGCTTCCTTTATGAAAGGTAGCTGTGAATCAAATAAAAGAAATGCAGCTGAAAACATTTAAACGCCTATATGACAGCTCTTATAATGCTTTCAGGCTGAATTAAAAATAAAATTAAGCAGGTCCACGAGACAAGAAACAAACACTAGTTTACATAAAAAATATGCAAATGTTTAAACAAAAAAAAATTCAAACATCATACGATACGAAATTCCAAGCCACCCACTCTCTAAGTGCTTAAATCAACAAGCGTTGATAAGAATTCATTGAGTTACTTTTACTCGATTTAAGGAGTGCATTTTTGTATTTTAGCGTATGACAATTTAGGTAATGTTTTGCTTTCAATTTCAAATTATATAAATTTCGAGAGATGGACGAATTTATTTGGTTTTATGAGTTTCATTAAAACGTCTGCAGAAAAAAGTTTGTGAAGTTTAAAGAAAAATAAACAAAGAAAAATGATTTAAGGCACGTCTCGATTAGCGTGGCATAGTTCGGGAACATTGTTGAAAATTGCGTTTTGAGACTAACGATGAAATAGTAGCACATTACCATTAGATATAATAAATAAATGACTATTTATTTCATACGATAGGAACATCAAATGACAACAAAATTACATTTAAAATTAGGCTGTAAGCCCAGCAATAGGAGCGCAGCGCACGCGACAAACGTCACATTCCGATTTGCTCCTTTTGGGGCTGCTGGTGGGCGCCAGCCTATAAGGTTTACATGGTAATCGATGCGTTTGTCATAAATAAATATGGCGCGCTGTATTCCGCTTCTATTGGTAGGCGTCCAGCCTTAACATTTCCAGTGTTAAAGTGTAAATAGTGTAATTTGCTTCGATCTTCTTGTCTGAGTTTGTTCTGGCGAGCTTATGTTTCCTTTCTACAATATGGAAACATAGCGGTTGAAGCCGTTGTTTAAATACTCACATGAACACATCATTCTTCGCAAAAGCACAAGATATAAAATCAGATCCTCATTGGAATAAAGCGGTTGCGCTTGTAGCTACGTGTGGCGTTGCACACAATGTACACCGAGGCATAAGATTAACATAATAAGGAGTATTTACGTACAAAGCCGATTTCCCGCATCAGCGAGGTGGTCCCTAATAAATATACACAAAACCACAAAGAAATTTCACATACAATAAGCATAAAATACAAACTTAAACATACTGCACGAAATCTCAATATCTTGTTATTCATTTAGAAAGGTTTATATCGAGTTAAAAAAAGGAATAGAACTTCAATCAGTTTTCAATTCGGCTGTCATTTTCATATGTTTAAACGGAAAATATTCTAGGCAATTTTTGCAAGTGAAAGTTTAAAATTGCAATGAAACTAAGATTCTTCAGGGCATTGAGCGATTTAAGTAAAATTTGAATAATAGATGCATTATAATACAGCAAATGACCAAGACCATTTTTGTTCAAATTTCTTAAGCGGTATCATAGAAAGACGAAAGAAATTTAATCTTTTGAAGTTATCTTATTTCCTGAGAGGAATAAAAGTACATACACTTTTTTATAAATTAATTCAGAAATTGTCTATTGTGTTTCTATTTACTTCTGAGATTTCTTATTTTGCCTACAAATTGTGTTACATACTCTTGTTTATCGTCGCGTCAATTGTGTTTTAAGCCTAATACCGGAAGCTAATTTCCATGCTGCAACTGTTGCCGAAAAAATTTCAATGTTTGGTCCTCTTTCCTTTCACAATTCAAGTTAAATTTGTTTCAAATGTAGAATATGAACATCCCAGCAGAAAGGTGATGCGTAATAGTGACGTTTGATCAAAGTCATTAAAATATATTTGTACATTAGTCGCTTGAATATGATTATCCTGATAGATAATTGATGCATGAAAGAAAAGTGTTTGGTAAAATTCGAAATAATCATCTGTTTTAAAATTTTGCGTTGCAGTATTGCAGCGATTTTCTAGCCATTACCAGAAACTAATGTGCAGCAAATTGCTGTAAGTGTACCCCAAAATTTCAATGTTACTCACATGTTTTTACCTTTTGCCTTTTGGGATGCAAGTTTATGATGTGGGTAATTACAGTTTAAAAATGTCAATGTGATTGATGATTTGTAAGAATAGTTTTTGGTCAAATCCAGTGTGGAGTGGCTGCCACACATCATGCACCGTAAAACACGTTGCGTACCTTTGGTGCCACTGATTGCGCCACGCTATTGCCATCGAATACCGATCGGTCGGTGTTTGACGATGCATGTCGCATAGAATACACGCCACTTCAATGTGTAAGCTGCTTTAGATGTGTTTGGATATGCTTCTCCATTTCTTTCTTTCTCTTAAAAGCTTAGGCTAAATGGCCACCAATAAGAGCGGGCGCAACACGGCAAACGTCATATTGCGGTTTGCTCCTTTCGGTGAGTGCTGGCCGCAGAAAATGGTATATGCTTTCATATGTTCATATTTCAAAGTCCTTTGCAATGGAAAACAAAGTATTGCTGTTGTTTTAAATAAACATGCTCAAACTGCTTCCATTAAAATTTGTTAAGCGTCTGTTGGTTGATGCCGATTCATAAGGCTTACATGGTAATCGATACGTCTGTCAAGACTAAAGATGCCGCGTTCCGATTGCTCCAATGGTTGGCATCCATCTTTTGGCGTATGTGCAGCAGAAACCACAATTTCAGTACTTTAACTTTTCTCATTTAAGCAAATTCTTAATCCATAATTAGCTGTTAGGTGTCTGTGTCACAAGTGTTTTCTTTTAATTTTGACAGCCATTAATACAAAACCACCGCCGGTCTATTTATCGTGAGCAATATGTTTCGTTCTTGCTAAACCAGTTTTCAAAGATGTTTTTCTAGATATCAACCTGCAAACTTTCATCAATGCCAATACGATTTTTCATTTCTACATATTGAATAAGCATAACTATAACAGAAAAATTAGTTGCGACTGTTCTTGCAAGTTACTTAAAGTAATTTAATATGATGTTTGTAACTTTTCTATAAACTTCTTAGGAAAATTAGTTTTCAATTGAACATTTTACTTACGCTACCATAAGTCTTACAACTTTTTACTAGTCAAATTAAAATACTTCATCGCTAATATATATAGTAGAAAATTTAATAAAGATTTTGTAAAATAATGAAAGTATTTCACTAAAAAATTTGTATTGTTGAATAAATTAATAAATAGAAACAGTTTGCGTAATTTCAAAATGCAAAAACTAACGTGTAGTATTAAGAAAAATTGCTTTCCACAATGACATAATTTTAAGCGAAAGGGAAGTGCAATAAACCGTAAGTAAAACTTCAACAAACATGTGACGCCTAAAATTCTATTAAATAATCTGGTTTTGTTCGAGAATTCCCGCAACGGTTAAGACCGTAGGTAATTTAAATAATAAACAGCACAAACTCTAATTACTAACAAAACTTTTACGTAAGAGTCCAACGTTATTACGACCACAAATAAATAAGTGCAAGTGGTCACCTTCATTTAAAAGCTTATCGTAAAACCGTAGGAAAATATAACTAAATTTCATATTTGTCAGTAGTTATCGACGTATAAAACCGACGAATGATGTTTTCGTCGAACAATTACTGTTAGTTCAAAGATTATTAAAAAACATACTGTTGAAAATTCGATATCTGCGTCACATGCTGTACCTATAGAAAAACGCATGAACTACAGAATGTAAACTCAGGGTTTCGACGACTTCCGTTAAGTTGACAGATATATTATCTAGACCTTCTCAACTAGGAAATAGTGGAATATTCTGGACGTAAGAAAAGTGATATAAATACTGGGGAAAAGCGTATTAGAAGTTATGTTTTGAAATTGATTTAAAAGCGATAACAATAAGAAGTAAAGTGAAATATTAAAATTAAGTGAAAAGAAACACTCTTTGTGATTAAAATAATGAAGTGAAAATATGTCTTTAAAGTGGTGCTTTTATTTGTTCGAAAAATCGAAGACAAAGCTATCAGCTTCACAAAAGCTAATGATTGGACCGAATGCAAAAGATTATAGCATTGAGTATCAAAAATATATCAAATTATAGTGATATATATATACAGTGGAAGAAGATGTTCAGAAGGATGCGCTAGTACAACATAAATTCGATACTGGGGATACCAAACCGCTACTACAGACCCTCGTTTACTGCCGCTAGCGCAACAAACCGATTTTGCAGCAATGATCGTTGAGATGAAAACTGAGAGCGTAATTAACGAGTTAACAAGTACATAAACAACACCTATAGCCCTGGTATGGCAGAATCATGGTTGCATCAGATTATCTGCTGACTTACCTATGTGACTAGAAAAAAGCTATACTTACCGACAATTGACAACAAATTAAACACTCATTTGAAGCTAACATATTCCTCAACTTTGGTTCTGAAAATAGGGTGTTGGAAGGTCGAAAATAATCGGAAGACCGACAGAAAACGGTGTTTTAGATAAGAACTGGTCTTTGCTATTTTATAGCCAATCTTAAACTTAGTTCAGCAAAATATCATCTCTTCCGTGATGAAATCAAATACTTGGGACATGTTGTTTCCTCTAAAGAAGCTAGAGGAAAGTAAAAGCGATTCATCAGGACAGACTGGCACCTCATTTAGATCGCGATGGATATCGCGAATGTGTGCATCGAGACGATAAACACTTGGGAGGCGATAGTGTTGGGAATGTTCTATCCGCGCCATCGGCTTGTGAGAATAGGCTATTGCGCCAAATGTTGGATCTAAAACAACGCTTGAATACGGCATGTAAAGTAAGCATTTCGAAGAATTTTGTAAATTGTTAAATGGGTTTTCTACACTGAGATTTAGAAAACTGTAGAGAAGCGCAAATACTCTAGACAAATTAAAGCGGGAATAGCGCATCAGAAGCTTTTGAAATTATTTTTAAGCAATAAGTAACAGTAATTAGGGAAATGGAATCGTATCAAAATAAATAAAAATTACTTAAATTTATCAGAAAGTAGTGTTTCTATTTTGTTTGAAAAATCGAAGACACATTTATCGGTGAACCTGGTCCTCGCAACAGTACAAATCCCTTCTACAAGTTTTAGTATTACACACGACGAGCCTAAAATAGCCAATTTTTTTGTACGAAGAACGTCACCTACAGAAACCGATGCACGCCCTCAAATACTAGACAAAATTTTCGTATCGCATCGTATCTGGCAATCAGCGACTAACCTAAGCGCATTTTTCTGCTAGAAAAACTGAAGGGGTTTCTCTTTATATTACAAGTAGTTACTGACAAAATCCAAATTTTTGAAATGTACTCATATTCAATGGCGAATGTCTCGACATAAAAAAAAATTAAAATAACCCATGTTAAAACTTGAATTTGGAGACAAACGACCTGTCCTTTTATACAAATGTTATTGTGTCAGACTTATTTCATATTTTGGAAAGACTTGTAATCATTGCAGACAATCGATAGTTCTGATTGTATGCATCTTAACATAGCGTGTTATGCCCATAAGCATCGAACAAATACATATCCTGTACATTTTATTATGTGGAGACTTTGCACATATGCAATTTCAATTAATTTAGCCGTAAGCATCAAACTAATAATCTACGATTGTGATTCGGTAATTGACAGCAAATACCCATTAAGATACATTAAAAGCCGTGCCTTACGAGAATATAATGATACTTATCACTTATGACATAGATCGCAACTTTACCGGCCAAAGCCTGCCGAATTTATGTCTTAACGTAGTTCATTGATGACTATGCGAACTTCTTAAGATTTACATTTGTAACAATGTCTGTTTGATAAAGCTGGGATTTAATGGGTAACAAGCTGCCAATATATACAAATTTTACTGTATCAGCTCTTTTAACGAGA
>JAHHFQ010000030.1:0-34611 GCA_018831715.1 Matsumurasca onukii | reverse complement strand
TTTCCAGTTCTTCTTTATATTTCGCGAGGCTTGGCTTAAAGGAGTTCTGAAAAGGATTGTTTCGCATTTATTTAAATTTATTTTGAGCTTCCATTGTTACAGTAATTTTGAATAAGTTCAAAATCACTTTGCACCCTCGCTGTAATATCCTCAACTTTTCTTTCTGTCTTATATATAATAAGATCGTCTGCGTATGCTATACTACTTGGGAGTGACTCTAACAAATCGCTCGTGTATATATTATATAAAACTGGCGAGTTTACCATGCCCTGCTGGAGGCCGTTTTGTACTTTAAAATTAATTTCGAACTGTTACTTCCGTCAGTAACAATGAATTTTTATCAATGATCATTTCTGAGATCATTTCTACTAAGTTTGGGGAAATCGTTTGTCTAACAGTTTGTAAAAAGACCTTCGATCCAGACGGTATCGAAGGCCTTTTCCAAATCTATGAGACAAGCTCCCGTACACTGTTTTTATTAAAATTCCACATGATGTCAGAAGTTAGCTTATTGATCGCGTTAATAGTCGAATGTCGGTACTGAACCGAATTGGTTTTCCGGTATTATTTTATTATTATTGCAAAATTTAAAATTCTTTTATTTATTATTATTTCGAAAGCTTTACTTATATTTGGCAGAAGATTTATTGAGCGCAAGTTTTCTAAATTGTTCTTTTGTTCCCCTTTTAGGAATCGGGTACGTCAGGGCGATTTTCCAGCCCGCCGGTTGGTATGTATTGTTCAAGATGTTGTTGAACAAAGTGCAGTATTGTCTTATTATTATGTCCGGTAGATGTTTCAGTGCAATGTTCGGTATTCTGTCTACTCCCGATGACTTTTGTTGTTAAGTCTTTTAAATATGTCAATTACTTCATCTAAAGTCGTGAAAAATCCGTCTGTCTGTTCTTCTGTGAGTGCATCGGCCCTTTTGTCTGTGTCAAAGTTTGTTATCCTTTGTTTTCTGCTTTGTCTTTCCCTCAGTTGTGTCTTAAATGTTGTTACTTTTTCGATGACTTCACGTTCATGATCTAGGTTTTGAGAGCTTATTTCGTTCACAGAATAAGTCTTTTCAAAACCCGCCCCTATCAAGTTTAGCTTGTCATCTATATTTTCAACAACATAGTCGTTCGTCTCATTTTTGTGTAGTTGTGAAACGTCAATGTCTGCCCTAACCATCAACTGTTCTTTACTTTGGTCGATTTCTAAGTTCGATAGTTGTAGTTTTTGGAGTTCCTAAAATTTTATTTATTTTGGAAACATATTTGGATCGTTTGTTCGTATGCTTTCAATTTTTTCTGCCAATAATTGCTAATTGATTTTTAAAATTGGCTTTAATTAATTTTTAATGTTATTTAGAATCGATTTCAAGGTCACAAGGTAGGGGTTGTTGTAATCTTGAAATCTTCTGTACAAAAGTTTAATTTGGCTCAACACCCTACTTTTTTCCTTTTGTAATTTTTCGATTATTTTATTGGTGTAGCAATCTACACCGTTTTTGGATAGGCTTTTGGCACTACATTGTCAATTGTACCTTCAATTAATTCGTTAAAACGTTCCAAATATGTTTCGATTTCGTCATTATTTAAATTTCTGTCAGTTTTACTGTGTAATGTTCGTTATTCCGTCTATGTTGCTTGCACAATTCTTTTTGAACTTCGTCCAGTTAGCTTTCCTGTACAAATATTTTGGGGTCTCTATTTGTCGTGCTAGTTCAAATGGCGTACTGTCTATACTTGCCTCTATCTCAAGAGCATTGTGGTCACTGTCGTATGGAATGGTCTTTAAACAATTCATTTCGTTGTCCTGTTGGTTTTAATTTTCAGTCTTGCATCTACTAGTGCAAGGTCTATATAAGAACCCCTAGGAAAAGAAGGTTCGTCCGTGCTTAAAAGTTTATTTTAAAAGTACTCTATTCTTTTCATACCAGCCGTTGAGCATGTTTCCCCTTGGGTTTGAGCAGCTGTTACGCCACCGTGTGTGTTTTGCGTTTAAATCTCCTGCCAGAATGTAAAAATTTTTTTCTAAATCTAGTTCTAATATTTTAAAGAGGCTTTCTAATTCCTCTTGAAAAGGGTCCGGACTGCAAAACCTCGTCGCGTAAGCCGAAATGATATATAAATTACGATTTTCGGATGCTTTTAATAAAATTATTGAGGTTTCTAAGCATTTAAATTGGCTAACTTTTGATTGATGTATGATTTTATATTTAAGATTTTTTTAATTAGAATAGCCGTTCCTCCGCCCCGAATAGAGTTAGGTCTATCCTTCTTATTACATTAAAATTTTAAATTCTAAATTATACTTCTCATTTAATTTAGTTTGAAACTAAACAAATATCCCGGTTCGCTCCAGCAGATCAAGCAAACTCGCCCTTTTATAATTTTTTATTACAGAATTGACATTCACTGCGACGATACGCAGTGAATGTTTATTATATTTCTAACGCTGTGTCTCTACACATCATTAATTATACTGAAGAGAGCATCTACTCTCTTTTTCTATTGCCAAGCTCTCCGACAGACCTTAGCTGATTTTGTATGCCCAAAGCATATTTTTTATTTCGGTCATAGGGTCCTGTTGACCGTTGCCCGTCATATTTGGTGTTGGTTTTGGGTTGTTTCCTGTCCCTTTAGAACGTCAGAAAATTGAATGTTTTTATTAACAAAATTTGTGAACATTTTGTTCTTTTGAATTCCCTCAGTCTTTGCCTGATTCTTTTGCCGTCAGTTTCGCCTTTAATTCTAAATATTTTGGACATCCCCTATAGGAGGCTGGATGCCCAAAATTTTGCAAAGCACGCACTGCACCTTGCTCCTGTCGCCGTCTTCTCCTATCTTGACCTGGCATTTGCCAGGCTCATGTTCTCGTTACTTAACGCAACGATACTGCATGGCGCAATTAGCGCCGGAATGGCAAAACGTTGGCATCGTCTGCACTGCAGAACATCTGTTCTTGAGACCTTCTCCCATTCAATAATTTGTGAATTTACGGCCCTTATTTCAACTTATTAATTTTGCTACCGCCGATAGCTGTACTAAAACATGGGGAGCCTACGTTTTTCTTCCCTACTTTTTTGGTCTCAAAACCTTTACACTTATAAACTCAAGATCCTTTTCATTGAGAGACCTGAGTTCTTCTAAAATTTCTCCGTGCTAGTGTAGGATCTAAGCCCTAAGAAGCATGGATTGCACCCTTTCGTTTTACAGGTGTAGCTGTAAAATTCAGCATCTACCTGAGCTAAGTTTTTTTTATATTGTTATAGTCAGTATTTTTTACAAATATAGCATGTTTCACATGACTATATCTTTTAATTGTGAAATTACTAATTTTCAACACGTTTTTCATAATTTTTATAGAATCACCTACCTCTTGCCTAAAAACAAAGATTGGTGGTATCTTTTCTGCCTCCGGGTTGTTGCTGCATCTTTCGTATATTTTTCTGCCGACGCAGATATCTTTTCTGTTGCTGTGTCCTTGGTAATGTCTTTGTTTGTTGGTTCATAGTTTTCTTTTTTCTTTTGTTCCTGTTCATCATCTTTTCTTGATTTTGTTCTTTATTTGCTGTATGACCTCGTTCACTGAATCGGAATTTGATTCTTGGCAACCGTCGATTAACACATTGCTGATGATGGCTTTTGATGAAGGATGTTTTATCTCGAACGCATCAAATCTCGATTGGTGCAAAAATATTAAAATTTTGAAATCACTGCACTCGTTCTTCGTGATCATTGCGTTTTCACCACTTTTTCACTTCATCTTGAATGTCTCAGTTTATTTAGTACTTTGCATCTAAATTCTTTTCTTAATGGCTCTTCCTTCAATTTTCTACGACTCTACTTTCTCCTCATAACTTGTTTTTCTGTTTCTGTGCTATTTTAACGTTAATGTCTGCCACTAAAGAAATATGTTGGGCCAAGATAACTTTCTCCATAACTACCATTAAAATTTTGAGCCTTACGTCAATGTTGTGTTTTGTTTAAAATAAAATCTATCTGGCTAATATTTACTCCGCTACGTTATGTAACTAACCTATCATCTGATATATGAAAACATGTGTTTTAAATTTTTAATGCCCTAGCATGCTGGATTTTGCTATCTCCAGAGCCCATACACCATGTACCATTTCCTCGTCTACTTCTCTTTTCCTTCCACATATAAAGCAACCTTTTGTTTTTGTATCGCTATTACCATTTCATCTAGATCTATCCAGAATGGTTTCTTTGCTACTTCCTCACCTCTTACTTGCGGTGCGTACGCGCTTACTATCCTAAACTCATTATTCTCGATCAAAACCTTTCTACTTATAACCTGTCATTCTTTCTTTCGACCTGACATACTTTATCTTTCAGCTCTCTATTTAAAATTTTTCCGACCTCCGGAATATTTAATCAATGGTGACTTCATTTTTTGACTAAAGCATAGTTTACCATGGCAGGATGCTCTTCACACCAACCGCTTTGTGCTCTCGCGAGCTTCACCTAAGGGAGTATGATACCAAGAAGTATATATATATATATATATATATATATATATATATATATATATATATACATATATATATATATATATATATATATATATATATATATATATATAAATATATACAAATAAGCTTATTTGATTCCAAAATCGGTTTTCAAAACATGCATTTATAGGGTGCTAGGACATCATAAAGAACAACTGCATTTAAATTTTACCCAAGTTTCATTTTGGTCCTCTCTACAATATGTAGAATTTTTGCGAAATCTGCATAAAACGCACATAGAACATTAGAAAAACAGAATATATGGTGACAAAAGTTTTTAAGCAAAATTATTAAGATTTTAAAATCAAATCTTAGTTTGATGTTTCTTATAAAGAAACTCGATATAGGACTTTATAATCAGCTTAAATGAAAGCTGCTTAGAAGGATTCAAAAGAAAAGGAACTTAAATTCAAACTGCTCAACACGTGAACTTCATCTTCTTAAGTAGCACATACATAAAACACACTCACAGAAACATAAAAAAAAAGAACAGCATAAAATTAAAATCATAAAACCAACTACGGAAGAAACGAAACTTTTACTAAAGTATATACAATTCAATCGAATAGCCCAATCACAATAACCATAAAAATCCTTTCATTGTATAATTGCCCATATCAACTACACACAAACTGCTCCCCATTAATGCCACAAAACCTGAGCTCAAAATTGACTTCTTATTCTTTGTGCCCATGGTTTCACAATTGCATATTTTGCTGCAATTTCAATTACAAGTGATTACTACTCATTCAAAGCTATTCTTACATAATTATTGGCAGAAAACCCTATCTCAACACTCCTGGTATATAACAATCTCATTTGTCCAGATGTCCATCATATAAAGTCCAATCACCTTCTTTAAACTGTAGGCGATCCTTCAATTGATCCAACAACAAAACTGCTATCCCATAAGTTAGATATTTTACGAGGTGATTAATTTAATGTCAGCGTTTCCATCGAACAATATTTCATAAATAACTTCTGTTAATATTTTGCTTTAAGCGAACATGCGAACATCTGAAAAGTTAGTAGGCAGGACAAACAAAGATGTTGAATAGAAAAATTAAATCAGAATATACAAGTGAACTTGTACGACCCAACGTTCTAAACTGTAATCGCTTGATAGAACGTCTAAGGTAGTCAGTATTAATGTTGAAGAAACTCTATATAGCCTATAACCAAACACCTAAGTAAACCATAAGCTGCTCAATCCTATCAACAAGATCACTTCACAACTCACTGTACTATTGTCAATCAGTTGTTGTTGTTGTTGTTGTTGTTATAATAGTTTATTTTGTATAGTAGTAGGTATAATCTTCTTTTTGTTGGCTACTGGTTAGTAAGTAAGCTGGATAAAGTCTTCAAGTTACCATAATATTCTGGACAAATACTAATAATTATTGGTTTTATTGTTCGCATTGCTATGCTAAGCTCAGTAGCAGCTCTACATATATATTTTACCCAAAGAGTGACTCTGCTTAACTTAAGATTCATCATTTGTTTGGTTCTTCTTCTTCATCAGTTAATATTGTCTTCGAATGGACTTGGTTTGTTATGATAATGCCTACATTAAGTGAGTCCATTGACATCAATCCATCCATCCATCTAATAACACTAACAACAAGCACTACAATAAAATGTAAAATACGCAGTAAAATTTTGAATTTTCAAATTTATGTCCGTCCTATGTAGCAGTAGCTATATTAGTTTGAAGCTTGCACTAGCTACACCCATCAAGATAGTGCGTTTGGATTGGTGGATTCAGTTGTCAACTTTACTTTGTTAATCAGGATCGGGATGAAAAATCACTCTTGAGCAATTTTAAAAGTTGTACAAAGGGTTTGGAGCTTGACTTTTCTATATTTTAAGCACATCATGACTTATCTATACGCACGCACACACAATAAATGAATATCGGAGTTTTGATTCCTTGTACTATTTATTATATTTAACTTGTCATGTAACATGTCAAATGAACAAGCAACTCAACAAATTTTGTTTCTAATTTGTAAGTGTTCAATGTGAGCATCTTTTGTCAAATGGTACACTTTAAGTCTATAGCCGAGTTCGTCACAAACGATAATCAGTGTATCTCCACGCATTGTTGCAAATTTGTTTGTTGCAACACTGCTTTAATCCTGTTTCTTAATGCAGGGAAATCAGATGGAAGCGTAGATATATGCACACGATTTTGATGAAGCCCCAAAGTAGAAATCTCATGGCGTCTGGTTGGGTGAATCTGGAGGTGATACGGAGCAAGCTCTGTCATTCGACTCCTGCGGTCGGGTATAGTGACGTTCAGCCAATCGCAAAGTTCGTTATGCCAATTCACGGCTAGCCTTTCGAACTGATTTCTTTGAGGTAAGTGAAAGGTTATTAACTGCCTCAACAGTCTCTTCAGTATCACCTTGTTTTCCCTTAATCTTCCCATTATAGGCAACCAGTATCATCAAACTGATGATACCACCTACGGATATTATTATCACTTGTAGGATCATAACTGAACATATATACGGAACACATATCACACAGTTGCTACAGATTCGGTCTTTGCAAACTATACAACACAAAACGCTTTCTGTCCGCCATGTTTGCTGCTAACGCTGTTGGCAGCTGCGGCACTGGTGCCAACAATTAAAACTGTTTGAGTTGATTTTTCGTTTGACATGTCATTTGTAACTGTCAGTTTAGTATAATTAATATAACAAAAGTATAAACACGATATTCATTTATAAACACCCCATATATATATATATATATATATATATATATGTAATATATATATATATACATATATATATATATATATATATATATATATATATATATATATATATATCAAAAGGTTTCATATTTATCAAATCTGTTTTATGCTACGCTCCCGGTGAAGGGGTTATTAATACCTTTAAATGGATTACCACAGCATGAGCGGGACGTACCATTTTAGATGGGTTACAAACCATCAGTCCCCACGTATCGCACAAGCGATATTTTGCGGTTCACGTCAAGCAGTGTTAAGTCCTTCCTTGAAGTAATGTGATCGCCGAAAAATAACTGATGATCTAAGTCACATAGAAAATTTTCCATTGGTGACCGACGGGTGGATTCGAATCTAAAACTCTCGCACGACAGTCCGAGCCTCTAACCATTATGCCACGCAGCTACAAATTAAGTCAGAATTATGTCTGTCCGGTCTGTCTGTTTGTCCGCACAAATTTGTTAATTGTGAGAGAACACATAGATTTATTTTTGCATAACTTGATATGCAAACTTTTAAAGACCTAAGAAATTATTTTATTTTTTAGAGGCAACAGCTCCATTGACCTCAAGACGTGAGGAGGTGATGTGACCCCGAAGAAAGAGTTTTGTTCGATTTCCACCAAATTCTATGCAATTGCCAATTTTAGGAAGATTTGGAATACACAGCTTTGAAACATTATTTGTTCGATTTTTTGGCATTACAGGGGCCTTGCGTAAAGGAAATGTTTTTCTTTGACTAAATTGCGATAACTTTGGTATACACACAACTCTTGAATTTTTCTGCATAGTGTTTTGAGAAAAAATTGTATCGTTTCGAATAATTTGTACTAAATTCGAATACATATACTTAGATCCAAAAATTATGAAGGCTTTTTTTTGCTATAGCTTCCCACCTCTTGCCCCCAAAAATATAAATGTTCCGATTTGCTTAAATTTGGTACTAAATAACTTTAGCATAGTATTTGAAATTCAAGAGCATTGTGTTGGGAAACATTGTGTCTCGATGTAATTAGACCAAATTTGGTAAACACCTTACTTGAAGTCTAAAAACATAATTTGTAGGGCTTAAGTTAGATACTGTTAACATATTTGGACCGAGTTTGACATGCTCATTACCACGCATAAACTAGAATGTCACCACATTGCAATTCACGGGTGTCATATAGATAAGAAATTAACCCTTCACGACAATTTAATTTGTCATAGATATTGGTTAAGGCTTACGAACATTTTTGAAACGATTCGAGCTAAAATGTGTAAAACATTGTCTGCAAATTTTTCGGCGTAATGGCTAGAACCATTCAGAAGGTACTCGACTAGATTACTAGACAACGAGGTGCTCTGCTACGCAACCAACCAGTATAATATACTGCTGTTTTGAACATTTATTGCAGTCCTGAACAAATATAAAAAATAACTCTTTGGTCAGTTCAGAATTCGCAATAAATTGTTCAAACAACAACTGGTTGGTCACTTGCACTTTAAAAATTGTAAGAGTTTTAACACTTACGCTTAGTAGATAGGTTTTAAAATATAACTTCTATTAGAGAATATTTTGCAAAAAATTTTGCTCCAAACAAGAGTTAATAACTTTAGCATAATCTATTACACTATTTCAGTTATGTTACATAGAAGAACATGTTTTTATTTCAATTAAACCTGTTATTTTCTTTAGACTTAAACTATTGCAATAAGACGCTAATATAAAGCATGTTATTTGAGGAGAATTCTAATAGTGTTTAGACGCTGCTGTGGTTAAATTATCATGTTATGTTCTGTTTATTTTTCTGTCGACGAAGAGTTGCAGACATATCGGCATCGGAAATGATCGCATATATTGCGTTAGGTATTTCGATTTATCTGATTGTATTTATGAAAAAAACTTACAAGGGTGTAAGTGAAAGTAGGAATATTGTTGAGAATGTAAGTATGTACAAGGAGTATTAATTAAGGTAAAATTTTTCCTTTGTGCAAAATATCTGGCTTCTGTTAGTTTGTATGTGTGTGACCTCGAAAGTTGAAGAATGACAATGTTACACAGGCATCTAATAAGAGTGGTTGGCAATGTTAGCGCTTTGAATAATTATAGATCGCAATCTGTAATAAATAATTTCCAATTAATACATTTTTTTTAGATTGAATGTTAAGTCTGTTTTAACAATGTTACACAAAATCTACTAAGGCTTTTGGAATGAGTGCATAGAATTTTCTTCACATAATCTTTTAAAGTGTCGAATTTTCCGAAAATATATTTGCATTTGAATGGAGTTTGTTGCTCGATGATGCATATCAAAGACGATGTGTTTGCTTTACACACCAATACTTAAAGGCAACTTTTACAAGAAAATGTATTTTGCTTTTGGTTTCAACTCAGCCTTTAAATAGAAAATATTCATCATTCCCCTTCCTGATTTAGTGTTTGTTATTATGTAACTCGCTTGAAACTTAAAAAAAAAAAGGAATGGTATAAAACAATGTCTCTTAAAACAATTTATTGATGAAATTGCAAATCTTTAAAATACAAAACTTCTTAAAATTTATTGCTCCTCTAATGAAAAACTAAGAAATATATAACAATTCACTTACATATACTTTTTAACATAAGCTATACTAAACCAAAAGGTATTACATTTAGAAAAGAAAATACTAATGAAATCGAAAAAAAAGAAGCATTAGACAAAGTAAGTGAAATGAAGAAAAGTAAGTGAGTCAGGGAGGGTATTTGGTAGCATGGTAAGATATCGTTTAATAAAATAAGTACTACTGTCATTTCTTGTTATCTTATTTGTTGCATAGCAATTCGTGATTATCGTATAGGTAGTGTAAATTTTATGTTTGACTCCTATCAAAAGAAGATGTGCCTATGTCACAAATTCGCCTCCTTATTAATTTCTCTTTAGTGAATAACTAAAGGCTAACAGTTTGGTTGTAGGTTGCCAATGTATACTCATTTACGAAAAATTATAAAACTCATAATAACCTGCCAGAATATTAACAGTGCCATCAGTTTATTTGCTGCCAACATGAAAATAGAAATTCAGATGGTTGCCTATAGATTATGGCAACCGTCCTTTAAAGGATATGAAAAGTAAAGAAAACCAAAATCAATTGAAAAATTCCACACAAATTACAAACAAAAATTCTAGTGCAGATTGACAAGTCATCGGAGTCTATACATTCAAAGTATTTGCAATAAAGAGGTCACTTTTGGAAAAAATTCATGCAAATGCCAGTGAACAGAAAACGTCCATGCTTGATATAAAAAAGCCAAATATTTCAAACTTTGATCTCAAAATTGCATTCTTCAGTTTCATCTTAATTACGATTGTATGTGGAATCGAAATGAATTCCAGATCATTTTTCATTTAGAGATGTCAGGGAAAGTTATTACATCCTTCGAGGTATATATTGTCAATCCATTTGAAGTTCGGTACTTTTTATCTCATTTGCAAAGGATTGAATTTTCGAGGACATGGATAGTTGATTTGGTATTTAAAGAAATTCTTTTACAAAGTAAAAATATGTCAAACAAAAATAACAACGCTTGCTTTTCACAAGTTGTCCAGTAGTTGTTGTATGATGAATGAAGTAGTATGATCACACCATCAAATTCTTCAGTTTGGTATAAGTACAATAAAATCCCACATATTAAATATATATATATATATATATATATATATATATATATATATATATATATATATATATATATATATATACATATATATATATATATATATATATATATATAAATATATATATATATATACTATATATATATATATATATATATATATATATATATATATATATATATATATATACATATAAATATATTGTGAGAAGTAAATTGCACCAATTTATAACGCAACAGTTCACATCTCCAAGCTCAACGTGAAACTGCTGTCCCTCTGCGCCCGCCTGTGGAATAAAATGCATGCGAAGACAACCAAAACGTTGCTGAGTGAACTATATGCTGAATGGTAGTTGCAATAGAAAAAACTATTTTGACAGAAACATTTAGAAAATCACAAGTTGTTGAAGCGTCGTTTAAGAAACCGGTATTTAGATAGAACTGGACCAAACGCTTACCAAAGCGGAGATTCTCTCTCTCAACCGATCTTCGATCGTGATCAGCATTCAATAAATAAAATTCTCCATTCACGGAAAGTATAAAACGGTCCCAAGATGCCATTCGATAGCTCTTGCTGTAAGACCATTGAACCACTCCTTCAGCGAACGACCATCAAACAACCTCTTCTAGCTGTGAAACCGTGAGCTCGGTTGATATAGCATCGTGAAGCGCATAAAATTATTTCTACTGAAAACAAAGTTTCTCACACGTTTGGGTCGTGGTCTTAAACCCGTGTAAGGAAAATTGTGTTCGTGGGATTACTTGGTCCTACAAACAAAAACGAAATAATTTTAGGTTGGTCGTGGTTACACACCCGTATTTGGGCATATTGGCGAGATTGCGGTTGACCGATTTTTTGCACGTTTGGGTTGTGGTTATACAACCCGTAAGAAAACTTTATTCGTGCAAGGATTTCTTGGTCCTACAAACAAGAAACCGAAATACGTTCCTGGTGGTTGTGGTTATACACCCCGTATTTGAGCATTTTGGCGTGATTGAGTTTAACCGAAGTTTTCTAAAACTTTTGGGTCGAGGTTATACACTTTGCCGTGAAAGGTCTACTTGGTCTGCAATATAGGACATTGGGGTATGCTTGGTGGTGGTAATACACCCCGTGTTCGCGGGTCTTAACAAGAGTTTTATGTAAAAATTTACCCAGGGCTAATTAACGACTCAAAACCTGAAAGTTCCTGACTAACCATATTCGTGTCGAATTCATTTTTAAAAATATTAATTTTTGAGAGGGCCTGTGCCAACGCTGAGCCTGGGATGGACCACCCCTCCGCCACACCTTCTCTCGACGCCACTATTTCAGGATACAAACAAATTTTAAAGAATTTAACTTATAGACTGTATACAAAATGTTTCTAGTTAATGTTTCGTTAAATTAAAATTAATATAGTGTGAATATTTGTTAAATCATTACAATGTCGAAAAAGGCTTCATGGCAGCTATAATTCGTTCCTATTCCTCGTGAGGTAGGAATAAGGATAGGAATCAAAGTTCCTCGTGAGGTGAGGATAAAAATTTGGTTCATGTTTGCCAGTACCACAAAACTTGAAATGCTACTTCAAAGCAAGTTATAGACAAATAATGTATTAGATAGCAGACGACGTTTTCCAATGACAGAATCTTTTAACATAACTCGGCCCGTGAAATAAGAATTGGAATCGGTCCTCCCAAGAAAGCCTCACACACACACACACACACACAGACACAGAGAAAGAGGGAGAAAAGCAGAAATAAGCATAATTCATAGTATAGATTGCCCAAAGAATAAGAACTTTCTCATCTACCTAAGTTTTAAGCCATATTTCCTAAAATAAATTGGGTAAACTCTATTAATCCAAATATGTTGGTGGGCGTACATTTCATGCACTAACCAGGTGCATCCAGCGAAAACATGTTGGTTAATCTGCCTTGCATTGTTGGTAATTTAAGGTATTCGGCTGAGTGAAATTAGGCATATCCGGAAAACTTACCTGCCTACCCTGTTTAGGTAATTTCGAACTTCGGGAATTTTCTTTCTGAGTGCAAAAATTTTTCTTTTAATATTTTATTTTAATAAGATATTTAATATGTTAGTTCTTAGTATGTTAATTATATAATTTTATAATTATTTTTTAAATTAATTATTTTTTAAAGTATGCAATGATCTACCAGCTTACTTTAACTCACCATAGAAAACGCTTCTCACTCCATACCCTTCTAGCATGAAAACCGAAGGTTCTGCCCACCACACCACATCTCCTTTAAAATCTTACGGTTTAAATCTTAATTGAAAACCATTTGTTGTTTCTAAAGCTTACTGAAAATTGTAGTGAATTTGCTTTACTTTTTAGAAAAAACAACCAATTTTATTCACACATTTTGGCAAGCTGCTAATGTTTTAGCTTTACATTGGTCCATATACCTAAGTTTTTAGTTCACTTTCCCTTGTTTTACATTTTAAGTTTTTCCTCAGTTTTTTACTCTACTTTAAGTAAAATTTCCTACCTGTTTACATTTTCCATTAGTTTTTTTACAAAGTTTTTAACCAATTTTTTCGTGTTTTAACGTTTGTATTTTTGTTTGTTCTTTTTCCTCCTTTGTCGAAGTTTTAGACGAATTTGACTTATGTTCTCGTTGCTTAGTTTTAATAGAAAAAATTGACGGCAATTTAGTCACCAGGTATTTCATCTTAAATTGGTTCTGTAGAGCAATTTAAACTAAATCTTATATACGCATTTCAATGAAAAAAATTTGGCCTAAGCGGGCTAAGATATTTTAAATATTAATTTTTCTCTGTTCAGAGTGCAAAAGTTAACTCTTTCTTTGGACGCATTTTACTCAAACGACTCCAGATGTATAGCGAGGACACCACACATCTCTGCAATTATCCGAAATCTGTCGTACTAACGAACCGCCATCCAACAGATTAGTGAAATATTTTAAAAAGTGCCGCAACAAGCCAAGTCAACTCAAATCACAAAAGGTTTCAACTCTGTCGATAGGGTTATTAGTGGCTAAATTATTGTGGAAACAGGGGTCTTGTTCACAGCTTATAGTTAAGAGTTTTACATTTTTTTGCCTTTAAATCCATGTTGTTTTTGGCACAATAATTTAATATTGTTCATGTCTTGAAGTAAAAGTAAATTATACGACTGGTATAGTTTAGCTTCATCAGCAAACAATAGTTTTGAGTAAGTAGTTAATTGCGTCACTACTATCATTTATTTATAACACAAACATGGCTTCCCTGAGGATCTCCAAAGTACGCAATTATATATCTTGGACAAACAGCTCTGAAACATAAACGATAATGCAAGTAGGTCTTTTGTTGCCAGTTATCTTCTAGAAAAAGACCTTTGACTTCTGCTGTTGTGTTCTAAATTTTCACATATCTTATCCCGTAGTATTTGGATTCTTATTTTCGAGACTTTTTTTTTTCCAGGAAAATCTTTCAGTTCTTGGCATGACGGTATGCGGGGATCTTCGTTGGAATGAACATGTCTTTAAAATTGCAAAAATGCTTCTTGGGGCTTGAATTTCTTGAGGGATGAAAATATTTTTCACCCATAGGCTTGACTTCATTTATAAGAAATACATTAGACCGAAGATGAGAGTATAATTCTATTGTTTGGGCGGGCGCTGGAAAAGCTTCTCTTTTCAGGGCCAGTCCAGGGAAGGCTTTCAGGCTTATCGGTGATTTGAATATTACCAAGGGAATGCAGTCTCTGGAACATCGTAGGAATATCTCATGCTTGCTCGCGAAAATTTAAAAATTCGTTCTTCAATCGCGCAATAACTAAGATGTGGAACAGCCTGTTAGGCTGTTTTTCCGGGTAACATGGCCTACAGCTTTTAAGACTCGTGTAAATAAATATCTCTTACTTATCCTATAGAAACCAATAAAGCATAGTGGCGCCGTGCTTTGGCATTATACGATACGATAACATCGGCCACATAAGCTATGTCGCTATGTGAAAAAAGTGAATGCCTCAAAGACTAATGTCTTTAATGTTTAAGAACCTGCCACCGCCGCCTTCAACAGGGTCTGTGAAATTGTAGTCTTTAGTAATTTAAATACAAAACCTGTCTAGCATGTTTTATGTGAGAGAAGCGAGTGTAAATATTGATCACTAGAAACTTGTTTAGAAATGATATTGTTTTGGAAGCCTTTGTGAGGAACGTCTGAAACAAACGGATGAAAGAATTGTATTAGGCCAAAGAGATTTCTTCAGTTAATGCATTCATAGTAATGTTAAGAAGAAATTTTTGTCCCAACAAGCCTGAGATTCCGCAAAGCCGTTCGTTTTTCATATATCTTTTCACAAAGAATTTTTCCAAAATCATAATTTAAGAACTAAGTTTCTAGTGATCAACTCGTCTCCACTGTCGGTAGACAAGGACGATTCATATGCTTCCAAAGCCTACCTTGATAAGAAAAGGAATTATGTCGTTCTTATGGAAACTGTGAATGAGTTTTCAGAACTCTTAGTAGCTCCATATAAGCTGGACTTATATTTAATCAAATGGGGCACCCATACAGCAGAGGTGGTCTAAGGAAAAGTAACATTCTTATTTGATTAAGAGCTTTTTAGTTTCTTAAGTTGAGTGTTAATATGCGAGTGGAAATAAAGATATTGATCTGGATTTCTATCCTGAAGATGTTTAACCATCTCTTTCTGCTTTATCACAGCTCCGTAGTATGGTTCTTCCTTATATTTTGCGAGGCTTGACTTTAAAATTTTGGAAAGGATTCCAATTGTTATGGTAAATTTGAATAAGCTGTAAGCAATCAAATTGCCAACAACAGATGACACTTAATTTTTTTTTTTAGATAGCTCATTCCTGCTTGCCGGGTAGATGCTCTAACCACTAAGCTATCAAGCATTAGGTCATTCCTGTCTTTCCCGGAAATAGGGGAATATCACCGCTCGAAATATGCTATTGTTTGTAGGAATAAATTTCAGCTGGCAGGTAAAAACCACACTTTTAGGGCTCTTTACGCACGTAGCGTACTGCCTACTATCATACCTTTATAATAGGTACCGTATTTCTTTATTTCACACCTCCAACCTCAATTTCTTCTTTATGTCCACTGATTGACAACTGTTATCAGGTTTTTTTTGGTATTTTTAAAGAACGTGGAGGGTAATTTTCACATTAAGTAGGTTTTGTATGACCATAAAGAGTTCTCCTTATCTCTACCTCACTATCAACAACTTCACTATTAATGCAAAGCAAACAAATCTTTCGGCTGCTAATTCGTCTGGTTTATGACCATTCCCAAACCTCACTCAATCCAAAAGTTTCTGTTTGCTTTGAAAATTTATCTTTTTAAATCTATTAAGGCAATGACCTGTTTTAAATTTGTTGTTGTTTTGTCCTTTCAACACATTACAGTCAATATATATGCTAGTTGTATCCAGATCCAGATAGTATCGCGTGAGCAGCTGTGTGTATCTTAAAGTGATCGAGTGGTTTGCTTTGTTGCTGTTGTTGTTGTTGTTGTTCTTGATTTTGCTGCATGCTGCTGCGCGTTGATAGTAAAATATTCTTGTTTGCCTTAGCTGGTTGAACAGGTTTTATTTTTATTTTTAAATCGGTTGGTGGGTTGGAAATGCAACAATGCCTACAACTTGAACGGAGCACTCAATAGTCCTCAGCAAACCACCACACCTTTAAATCGAACAGATAACCGAAAATGCAAAACAAAACCGAAACAAAACATGATACAGGGTGTCATGCTTAAAGTTTTTGTTCCATTTAAAATGTATCAAAAAGTATCTAAATATATGCACTGATTCTTTTGAAGTGAAACTTCTTTAAGATCTTATTTAGCTGAAAGAAGAAAATGGAATTTCTTTGCATGAGAGTAAATTTTATTTTCGGCGATACGTGTAATGTGTAACGCGGCACGCGAAAACTTTGTTGAAGACATGATTTTAGATTTGAAAATTAAATAGAGCGCTGTAACCTTGTATTGTTGAAGCAAAAGCATTTTTAGCGTTATTGGCTTATGTTGTTCAAGCGAAAACATAGCATTTAACAAGTCGGTATTAACAACTATTTTTCTCCTTAAGATTGGAAACTTATATGTTTTGGTGCCTTGTGCTATTGAAGCATGTTGTATTTTTAATGTTTTATTAAACAACCGAGGATAGAGATTATAACTTTACTTCAAAGAAGTCTCTTCTTGCACGTAAAATCCAGTAACACATGAATTTTTTGTTAGAAAGTTGTAAGAGCCTCTTCCACATTATCAAGTTCATACCGGATCGACATTTAAAAATTTTCCTATATTTCATCTTTAGCTTTAATATTTATTTATTTTTTTATAAAAAGCAATCCATAAACTTATTTTGGATTACTTAAATTTTGAGCCGATTTTTCAGGGTATCATGGTCGATATTAAGGTGAATCGAAGGTAGAAAATAAATAGCTCGCACAAGAAACCTTAATATATATTAACGAAATTTTGTATAATCATGCGAAATATTCTACGCCAAGGAACTTTACGTTACTAGATTTTTATAAAACTAATATTATCCTCCGATTTGTAATAAAAGCGATTCTAAAGTCAGAATTGTTGATATTTTTGGAAACTTTTTATAAAGTACGGTTATTTATTCGCCAAAACTTTCACGTAAGTGATAATTTTTGTTACTATACACTTGTAGGGTTTTCAAGAACTAAACCATTTTTCTAGATTTCTAAAATTTTACATATATTAGCAAAAATTTTGCAAAACTGTTTTGCCCCGAAAACATTAATATCTGATGAAATATTGTTATTTTTTATACTATACACGTATGTTGTTTTTACATAAAAACAACATTATTTTATTTCAAATCAAATCTGTTTGTACCCCCTATATGTATTCCTGACATTGCAGCATCATTTTCGTAATGTTGACTTCGGAATAGTTTTATATCTTATCTATCCTTTTCAAGAGGTTTTAAATGTCTTCTGTAATTGTTTAGAAATTATAATTGCTGCGCTGCATTTCATGCATCTCAAATTAAAAAATTACACCAATACCTCACGCACTAGAATTGTGGAGATTCCCTAATTATATTTGGGCACTTCATCGAATATCATTTTTGCATTTTGTTTTTTTTCTGTGGAGGAGGAAAGAATTCCGAACATAGCGGCGTCGGAAATGATCGTATACACTATTTAGAGAATTTTGTTTGTCTTTTGTATTTCTGACAACAACAAAAATGCTAAGGGTGCAAGTGATGTATGTAAATCTGTAATAGCATTTTTATTTAAGATAAAATTTTTCTGTTAGCATGTATGTATATGAACTTGAAAAAGACGAAGGTGAGATCGTACCTGGGATGAAATTTTATTCCTCTCTTATCTCTAACATTTGTTCCTATTTGATTACGCACTCAAAATTTTAACAAAATGTAGGATTCAGCAATTAGAAGTACAAGAAAAGAAAAAGAAGGAAAAGAGACAGGAGATACGACGGTTTGTTTGGTTTAATAAATACTTAGACAAATTTTACCTTGAAAATTTTGTTTTGACTCAGCCCTAAAGTCAAACTTTTAAGGATTTTTATTTATTATAATTTTCATGACGACAGTGACGTTATAAGGTCAGAAACGATATAACTTCGACGATAAGACTGAACATGAAAATATGCCGCTTCAAATTTGGAACAAAGAATGACACTGTATTCCGTAGGACTTCGGAATTTAAACTTATAATTCCACAAACTTCAAAAATAATATATCGAGGGATAACTATTTTACAAGTATACACTTAGTAATTGTTAAAGCCTTAATACATTTAAAATATAAACTGCTTAGACTAAGCATCCGTTTTACAACATAAGTTATAGATCTATCAAAAGAGCTCTAGCAGCTCAGCCCCGGCGACACAACAATTGATTGTTTTTTTTTTTTTGCTGCACGACTTACGCTTGCCACTTCAACTATAAAACTGTTTTTTTTCTTTTTTTTTCCTTAGGTTTTTCTTTTCTGTGACTAAATTTCAACTTACCCTGTGGTTAAAAGTCTCAAACATAGCACTGTTATTTACTTATAATACTTAGAGCTATAAAATTGAATACTTTTTATATAATTTTTCTAAAAATCCTTTCGTTGTGTTTGTAGTTTTCAAAAACGAATCAAGAAACGAATCTTAAATAAAATACCTGTTTAGATTTGTTTATTTAAACACACTAAAAGTTTTTATGTCTCTTTTGAGTTTCCAAGAGTGATCTAGCTGTTTAACCTGTTTACAGCAAAGATAAATCTATGAAAATATTATTATATTTTATATAATATATATATATATATATATATATATATATATATATATATATATATATATATATATTTTCTATATATATATATATATATATATATATATATATATATATATTTTTATATTTATTATATTTTTGTTTAGAGCAACAGGTTAGATAAAACTTTATAACTTTAGACGTAACTTTAATTAACTTTGTATACCTAAGCCCAAACGTTAATAAAAAGCTTCAAACCCAACAAGAGCTCTTCAACAATAAATTGAATTTAGTTCGATTTATATAAAATTTCAAATTCTATACAATCTAGGCTTGGGAACTCTGTTCCAACCCATACCCTAATAGAGCGGCTCTAATTTAAGAACACTTGCGATTTCGCATTCGTTTTGGTTCTGCTTAAATGGAAAAGCGGATGGGCAGAAACAGAAAAGTCCGTAAAGCCACAAGAATCTAACAGTTCGGCTAAAAGCGTGTGTTCTACGTTGACTACCAGTCAGCTTTAGCCTGACAAGAGTTTTGTTTATCATTTCAGTTGGGGATTCGTTTTCTGGCGCGAAAATTGCGCCGTAACCAAACTGCTCTATGTTTTTTACAGGGTGATGCTGCTAATTTCTCTTCCTTTCTCTATAAACTTTAGGCAAGTGACGGTATGAAGTAATTAATTTACGACATAGAATGTAAATTGTAGAAGATCATTGGTTTTAGTAAATTTTGTTTTAAATAAGAAGGTCATAATTCCTTTATCTCACTTTACACCCTGGTCCCAAGGTCTGTAAAATTGTTTCCGCATATAAACACGAAGACTGTGCATGAACTTTAGGAAAATAAAAGGGCTTTATCTGTATTAAAATTGAAATCTTAAAATTAATAAGATCAGTACGATAAATTGCGCAACTAAGAATAGAAGGAAGAGCGTGGGGGCATGGCCATTTACAAAGTAAAGCTAATGAACCTTAAATTATAGTAATAGCTTTTAAGAACTAACTAAAAATGCATTTGTGTTTTGTATACAGGGGGCACAGAAGTATAGAAGGAGTAGTAGAAAAATCTGGAAAGGCTCTTTTAAAAACCAAGAATAACCCAGAGACAAAGGACAGGAAGTACCGCTGGCGCTGTTCTTTATCTGAATCTGAAAGTTTTGATTTGGTGTCAAACAGGGTTTCTTTAATTATTGCCACAGTTTCCAAGTCTAGACCCTGTTCTCTTAGGATTTGAAAATTAAAATTAAACTCAACTAACGTGAATACCATAACGTTATTTATGTACCTTTGATGTCTTATGATTATTTCCAAAATAAGGTTTTGTTCCGCACAGGATCTATTAGGTCAGAAACTGACTTAATGTTCACCAAATTTATATTGTCATTGTCGTGAGTCCGGTCTAAAAGGCACTGAAAGGACAATTTGTAAGCAATTGAAAGTAAAGAAATTCCAATGTAGTTTATAACATCTGTTCTGTCACCTTTTTATGTAATGGATGCAAGAGGGCGTTCTTCAATCGTTAGGAAATTTTTCCATATCCCAAACAAACGCTCTAATTTTCGTAATTAGGTCCAAATTGTGTTAAAAATCTGCTATACCTCCGTCTTCACCCGACGCTTTGTTGTTTTAATATTTTAATTTGTCATGCCTATTTCGATTTCCAATGCTTCACGGTTGTCTTGTTGGCTATATTAGTCTGAAGTGGTGAAAATTCATTGGTAGGTTCTGCATAATTTTTCTTATTATTAACGGCTAGGTTTTGTTTACTTTTTTAAAGCATAGACTTTAGAGTTGGTAACCAATTAGTTTAGATTCTGAGAGTTTTTGAAAAGTTTCTTGTATTGTTTTTCTAAAAGACTTTTCGATATACACTAACTGTTTCTGAGTATAGTTGCTCTTCGTCTTTCTTATTTATTTAGAAGATAATTTTTGACATTTAAAACTGTTTGATCGTTTTCGTTGTTATTATTAAAAACATCATATCTTGATTTTACTGCCTCCTCACAGTCATAATTCCGCTATGAATGTTTACGTTTTTACGTAAAGCCAGTTCATTTTGAGCATTGCTAACTATTTTGCTTTTAAGTCTTGCCAAGTTACTGCCCTTTTCCTCAAGTTCTGATGTAAATGTTGGACTTAGTATATATGTGTCAAATTTTGTGATCAGAAGGTTGTTCTTAAAGTGGTTGCTACGTCTGAGGCTTATCCTAGTAAGGTAGCGATCCGAGTCAATGGTAAAACTTTTCACACTTTTACGTTCTGTTTTTTTTTTTTGTTGTAGTAAGGGTTTGATATCGTTACATGTTAAAGTCGAAATTCCCCGCGAAAAGAATTGGATCATCGCGACGTTATTTGTTTGGAGGGTGATTTTTTGAAGTGGGTTGATATTACTTTGATTTTGATTATTTCAACCAGACTTTGATTGTTTATTTTTCCATTTTGACCCGGAAAGTATCCGATAATTTTTCTGACCTAACTGGGCATTGAAATCACCCACCAAAATTTTCTCATGACCATAAAGAATTTTTGATAATGTGTTTTCTAACATACTTATCAGGAATGGTAGGATTGGTTATCCTGAGTGATCAGACTTAATACCACCTAATTCGAAAAGTGTTTTCAAAATGGAGTATTCAGACAATTTTAAAACCAACCAAACTTTATATTAGTAGCTCCACATATTAAAAAATATAATGTTACTATATGTATATGTATATATGTATATATATATACATTTATATATATAAATATAATTATAGTATATATATATATATATATATATATATATATATATATATATATATATATATATATATATATGTGGAAACAATAAAATGGGTTGCAGCTATTAAAGAAGACTTGAGTGGACACAAATGGATGATAGTGGATTAGAGAAAAATATGAACTGGAGGGAATAAAGAGGATGGGAGTGGACCGAATGGATGGAAGGAAATGGGTTTCAAAGGGATGAAGGGACAGTGAAGGATAAGAATATAATATATGTATATAATTATGCATATATGTATATATATATACATATATATATATATATATATATATATATATATATATATATATATATATATATATATATATATATATATATATATATATATATATATATATATATATATATATAAATATATATATTACAAGTACCCTTACCCTTAATCTTAGTTACAAACATGAAATTTCAAGGCTTATAATGGGTAATTTAATTTTGCTTTTAGATAAATTTTGATGTTTTATGCAAACACTGACAATGAAATGATAAATAAAACAAAGTTATTTTAAAATTCCATATACATTTAAAGAGTGTTGAAACATCTTGAGCCACCCTGTATCCGTTTCAGCACATTATTATTTAAAAACCTGAACACCACGAGCAACCACAGTTTACTATGGTGATCAGCTTGAGTGAAGTTCCCTTCAGTAGTCCCTGCGCTTAACGATTTTTTTTCTTTTAGCATTTTATTTATGTTTTTATATGGTTTCTGTTCGTTTGCTGCACTTCTCTTCCTGATCACCGCTGATCACATATCGAACAGCACTGTAGTAATATTCCTCTAGGGTTCTTCAGAGTTCAACTAGGACATGTTTAATTTTGCGCGCGCACACTAGTGTCATTATCGTTTTTAGCAAAGCACATGTAGAGTGAGGCAGTGCACCTAGACTCATCGAAACTTATATATAATATAGTTTAGAGGCTTATAATCTTTTGGGATTTCCTTTTTATTTTCTTTGAAAGCCCAACATTGTAGAGCTCTTGGGGGTCCTAAGAAAGGGAATAGGATCTCGCCCTACTTTGATTCTATATTATGGCAACTATAAGGTTTACTTAAGTTCATATAGTCTAGCATGATGAGCTAGTATATCAGGAAGTGTGGTCCCTACTAGTGATAACATTTATAACACATGAGCGCAGTTCAAATAAATATGTTTTATATAGTTCGGAAAACATATGACATAGCATATACTGGCGCTGCAAGTATATTTATAGCACTATTGCAAAATTATATTCCCGTTCAAATCGAAAATGGAGACTGCACAAAGCTTTAGGATTAATGAACAATTTTTGAAACATTTAAAAACGGCTCTGTTTTTGCTTTTAAACTTTGAAATCTTATGGTCAGGTTTACAAAACATTTTAACTTTTAAAATTCATCATTCTGTATTTTAAACTACAGCCTATTCTATTATTATAAACACAACTATTTTCCTTTCAACTCTTTATCACAATTTCAAGCTGAGATTTGAGTCCATATATATATTATATATATATATATATATATATATATATATATATATATATATATATACATATATATATATATATATATATATATTTATATATATGTATATATATATATATATATATATAATATATATATATATATATATGATATATATCATATATATATATATATATATATATATATATATATATATATATATATATATATCTATATATATATATATATATATATTATAAAAGCGGAATAATCGTCATCTCTTTCCCTAAGTCATCAGTGACTCGAAATGTTTTAAAAATGCCCCCAAAACATGGCACGCTATTCGAGACAAGCCAAAATATATTTGCTTTGTTATTTGGTCTTTAAACCTTAAATGCTCCTTCAGCAGATATTTTAAACAAATTCATTAAAAACTTGAGAAATCCGTCCATTTGAAAATTAATAGTTTTAAATTTGAAAACAAACATTACCTTAATCGTCATGCGATAATATACAGAAGAAAGCGATGCTGAAATAAAATAACAGTAGCTCAATGTATTCCTTTTAAGCTGTCCGATAAACGAAATTAAGCAACGCCTAATGACTTGACTGCTATAAACGGGGACCACTTGGAGTTTCGTATCGTATGGTGTTTGAGATTTAGTTTAGTAAAAAATGTATTCTTATTTTATGTAAGCTATTGTTTATTATTTATTTTTGTCTATTGATCTATTTTTATTTGACCTGAAAGCATTAAAAAGGTGGCATATAGGCGTTTAAATGTTTTCAGCTGCATTTCTTTTCTTGATTTAAAGTTACTTTTTGTAAACGAGAGAGAGAGAGTAGTATAGGTGTTAATGTGGTATTTTGAACAGATTATAAGAGAATATTAAAGCATAATTTATTTAGCAGTGATGATAATTTAAAACCAACAGGGAGCCATAGCCTTCTGCCGTAGGTTAATTACTCAAAACGGTATTGATATCTGCCTAAATTTGAGTGAGAATACCCTTGATTAAAAATATCAACATCGATTCCATTTGCTCTCCTTTTGAGCTTAAACGTAAAGTTTCTACCTATATCCTTATCCAAACTTTACTTTTTAAAAAAGGTTAGTAATATTAATAAAATGAGTGATCAGTCTTAATACCACCGTAGTCGAAAAGTAATTGACATTATGGAGTTTTCAGATTTTAAAATCAACTATACGTTGTATTGGTGGTCTAAAAATATTACATATTTTCAATGTTGTTTTAATGTTACCATGTATATATATATATATATATATATATATATATATATATATATATATATATATATATATATATATATGTATATATGTATATATATCTATATTTGTATTATATATATATATATATATATATATATATATACATATATATATATATACATATATATATATATATATATATATATGTATATAGCAGGTCAAATTCTTAGAAAAAAATCAAGCAAAAGCATAAAGCAAACGTACAAACTTAAAACACGCGAAAAAAGGAAAATAGTAGGCAAAAGTAGAAGGAAATACATACATGTAAACGTAAAGCACGGAAAGACTAGAATAAACATAATCCAAAAGAACAAATGAAAATGTAAAGCTCGTTAAGCTAGTCTTAAAGCTTAGGCAACTTTGCCAATAAATTTGACCAAACATTTGGCAGTTTGTTTGTTCAGTGAAGAAGACAAATTTGTTACAATTTCGGTAAGCTGGAGCAACGCATTTGGTTTTAAATTGACATATTGAGCACTATACCTTTCAGGAAAGCTTCTCAAGCTAGAAATGCGTGTTCGAATCTTTGAGTGAGAAATGATCCTGAGTTTTTTTGTGGTGTCTTTAATTAGCTGGACATCATTGATTAGTGAAAGGCAATTCTAAATTATTTATTAAGTAGATATACTAGACATATAATGCAATAATATTGAAAGAAAACTTAGTAATCATCAGAAAGAAACTCACCACAGATCTAGAACTACCTAGATAGTTATTTTTTTCTAATATGCCTTATTTCACTTTAGCTGACTACGCTTAGTCACCAAAAATACAAAGCAAATTAACAAACATTTTTCGGTGATATGCCTAATGTGACTGAGATGAAAGTGCCAAGGAGTATTGCAAACCACCTAAAGACTTTAACAACTTGGTTTTGCTTAATTTATTTAAGGAGTTTTGCCTTTGCCGACAAACTTGTGAAGCATGAAATTTTATATTCCTGAGATTTAAGGCGTCAAAACTGGTCATTCACTTAAAATTATATTTATATTTTCGTTTACTACTCAAGCGACAAATAACCCAATATACCTAGTATGCTATCTGGATCATGAAGCAACAAAATAACTCTCATCTATTTTGTGGGTTTTATAATCTCATGGTTCCACTGTTCTTTAAGATTGATGATGGGTAAAGAAGTTAATTTTATTTGTTTTGATATTTAACTCTCCAAGCTGTAATATAAAAAAGTTAGCAATGCAGTTCCGTTTGATCCTTTGAAGCAAATTAATAAAATAATGCCCTTTACTTCAACTTCCCATGTATAGTTTAGGCCTTGAATGTTTTTCAATTTAAGATATTGGGATTTTGTTTGTTTAAAGATTGTATCGTTACTGGGGGGCCAATGCCGAATTACAGTTTTAGTAGCTCATCAGAAAGTTAGTAGTTAAGATTGCAAAGTTTTGGAAGACACATAAAATCTACTGATAGCAAAATAAATAAAATGTGTTCAGGAAATGAGATTACTACCTATGCTAATAGACTGTGATCGAGTGCGTTTTAACAAAATTAAAGTTTTTTAGAAAATGTCTAATCATTTTGTTTGTTTGTTTAGAATTTTTGTTAGGCCTACAACATAAAGATGTTTTATTATGCTTTATTGATACTATCTGAGATTGACTGGTCTCTCAGAAAGTATAAATAATTTGAGCTCAATTACAAACGGTGACTACGCCGAATTCTTTCTCGAAAGAGAACAACTTTTCCTCCTGCTGAGGGTTGAACCTGGATTCTGGTTGATAGGCGAAGTTTGACCTCTGAGCCACGTGAAGCTGTGAATCATTTTTTTTTATTTTTTTTTTTTTTGTTAAAAGGAGCTACTTAATATTAAAAATTTTAAAATGAAACAAATCCTACAAATTGAGGTCCCTGGTATAAACCCTGCCAGTCATGATATTTTCATCAATAGTTGGCAATGATGCGCCTGTTTTGCGATAAAAACAATAACAATAAGTACACTAATATGTTAAGAACTAAACCAATGCACAAAAATAGTTAGTGACTTTGAGCGGGAAAAACTGTACCAATGACATTTGTTGGCCGTTTACAGCATGCGCGCACCGCAGACGTCAAACAAAGCAAGCAATTTTAAACATTTAATCTGATCGCGTGGCAGAAATCGTTGACTTTAGCGACTTATCGCTAGTGTTTTGGTGTATAAGCGTGTGGTACACACTACACTATTGTAGATCTGTGAAAGAAACTACCAGCTAAGATCTAACTGCCAGCGCATATTTCTATAAATTATCTAATTTACTGAATAGCTGGGTAGCTACCGCGAAGTTACCTGTTCATGGCTGTAATTACCCTAAGAACGCCACAAGAGGCATCTTGTAATAGTTCAGTGATTAGCTAAACTAGTCTGGAATTAAAGGCATGCTCACATTCACCTATCGCCTCTCCAATATGGTAGTGCGGATGGACATGTAAGTGTGCTACCGACAGTTTAATTGATTAGTGGAGTGAGTAGTAGTGGCTTTTGAAATTTGGATCGACCATGTAGTTTGAGGATCCGCCAAAGCTGTACCTTATGATGGGGACTTTCAATTTTTTTTCATTCTTTATTGCGCTTGCAATATATGACGGTTTAGTTGCAAGACATGCGCAGACGTGCAGCTGCTGTAGACTGCAACTTACCAGGTCTTTAATTGACTTAACTATGTGTGATTACAGACCATTGCGATGGGTTAACTGCAACAAGCTATAGAGTAATGAATAACTTTATCATCTTGACTGGCAATGGTAACAGAGATTTCAATTAAAGGACTCAAAGAAGTTTTGACGGCGGTAGGTAATTAATTAGGGATAGTTAAATACAAATTTACTGAGGCGACGATATTTCAATGGAATTAATTTAGATATCAGATTCAAGTTTTAAACCTGAAGCGACATCTTTTAAAATTAAAAAAATTACAATAAGGTTTAAAACTTCAGCAATACCTTTTATCCCAACGCAACGCCATCAAAATTTTGTAAATAACGTTGCGCTGTTTTCAAATTTTCGAAATTTACAAAAAGCCATTTGACTGCGACCTACCAACTTAGGTTAATGAATTTGATTACAGATATGAATAGATGAAATATTGTCCAAATAAGTTCTTCAGTTTTGTTCTTTCCTTAACGGCGAAATATGTACAACACTTTCTATTTTTGTCTTTTATAGGTTTGTTGAAGTACACTAGATATCAATGTCATGAATATCAATGTCATTTGGTAATTATTTTCAGACAAATCTTACATTTTATTGCAGAATTTTGGATCACTTACTTTCCAAACTGCTATCAAAATGTTCGACTGTGTTTTTTTTTTTTTTTGGTTTTTATATCTATTGAACCTTGAACCGTTTTTCACTTTTATTATAATAATTATAGGGGAACACATATTCCTTTATTTCTTTGGTCATAGCGGATTGAATTTTATGGACAAATTTGAATTCTAGTAATTAGATCAATAAACTGCCCTTTTTCATTTCGTAAACCAATGCACGTAATTTATTTTTTAATATTTTTAGTTTAATTCTTCAAAGTTTATTATGATATGGTGACTTCTAACCAGCCCACATGAGGTCTACACGCATATTGTTAAAATTATATACCGTGGTTAAGAGAGGAAAATAATTTAAAACAAATAACACCAGACCATTACATAAAATTTGGTTTTGGAGCCCAAAAACTTGGGTTTTCTAAAAAAACAAAAGACAATCCCGTATGTTTAGACATTTAAGGAAACAGCTTTGACAAAATTAAAATTTAAAAATAGTCACAGAATTGACATATGAAAGAAATACATTAAAAAAAAGCCTTGATAATGCACCCTGCTTGTCACCACATCTCCCAGATTGAAAAATAGCTATCTTTGATGGCGGAATATCATATATATTATATATATATATATATATATATATATATATATATATATAATATATATATATATATATATATATATATATATATATATATATATATATATATATATATATATATATATATATATATATATATATATATATATATATATATATATATGCATCGCTTTGCCATATTTCCTAAGATATTCGATGGGCATTTCGTTAATAGAGTCTCATCTTCCATAGATTTCTACGTGTTGTTTCGTCCGTAATCCACCTTTTTCTCTCAACTTCTACCTTATGCTTTTATCACAGCTTTAGATTACCCTTCTATCTCTTTTTTTTCCCTTCCCATAGATTGATCTTGCTAACATTGTTCGTATCTGTTCACTTACATATCCAAACATTTTTAACCTCTCTTTGACTTTTAAGTCTAGTGGACCCACTTATTGTTTTATTCCTTATTCTGTACTTTTGAGATGTCCACACACCTGTCCTCTATATGACTTACCATCTTAGCCTCACTTTTTGGATTTTTCTGCCAAGTGGATGACAAATGGATCGTAGCTTTTTATTTCTGTAACTTCAAGCTTTTTCTTGGGCCTTCATTGCTATTCAGGTATCTGCAATACAAAAATAAATTTTCAAACAAAATCTTTTATTGCGCAAAATCTCAGATAAATCTCTAATTTCCACCTTCTGTAGAACTGACCCCAAATATTTGAATTTCGCCACAGCTGAAACAACCAATTCCAAAACTGTATTTTAGATTTTTTTATTTTGTCATCGGTTTTATCCAGCGGATCTTCTGTCCTCTACTCTAACCTTTCTTCAATGCTCTAACTCACACTCTAGACATTGACCCGAGGGTGGCAAATGACTGCACTGTTTGCAAACGTCGTATTCCAGCATGCGTATCATGGCTTATTACAGCTGTCATTGTATCCATACGTCGAACAAGTATAGGCTTAGGATCGATCTTTGGTGCAAACCAACACATATTCTGAATCCCATTGTCCATCCGACGCTACTTTTATTGTCCCTCATAATCTGTTCGGCCAATCTGATATACTTATCAGGCACACCCTTCCCTCGCATACACCTCAATACCTCCCTGCCTATGTACCCTCTTATATGTTTATTTTAATCAACGAAAGCAACATAAATTTAATGGAACGTTTTACAGCACTTCCCATGAGTTTTTTTTTAAAGCGAATTCAGCGATGTAGCTCATTTTTCAGGAACGAAACCAAATGTTTCTTATTTACACACGTTTCGTCTCTAAGCTTTGATTCCAATGCTCTTTCCCAAATTTTCATCGTATGTGGCATCAACTTAATACCTCTGTAATGAATATAATCTTAAACGCCCTTTATTTCTTTTCAAATATTAAGATTTTATTCTACGCTCGGCATTCTCTCTTGTTTTTTTTTATTAAATCTCTTCACCCAAAACCTTACATACAATTGCTGAAATCTCATCATTTCCCACTGCCTTACAATTTTTCATATCTTTCACTGCATTTATCATTTCGTCTCAAATAAAGTCTGTCACTACGCCTTGATTTTGATACCATCCTTGAAAATGGTCCTCGAATTTTCTTCATGAAGTAAATCTTAATAGTATTCCTTTCATCTTTGTTGATGTTCTCATACCTCTTCAGTATATTGCCTTCCTTGCCTTAATCGCAGTTAAATCTTTTAAAGCTCTTTCTTTAGTTTTGACAGTTTTAGTAACTCGCTTTATGTCCTTCTATTTTGACGATCCGGAATTGATCTTAAATTTCTTTTGCTTTTACTTAGCCAAAGTCTTTGCAGTCTTTAGCAAACGTATTCTAATGTGACTACCATCAAATTTAACTTTCTTCTAGCACTTTCTTATATTAAAACAAAATTTGCAATTATAACATTTTCCTCAATTTTTTGATTTTTTTAATCAGATTATTATTTTTCTAGTTGAAGGGTTTCTTCTTGACCATTTTTGTATCTCACTATTCCATAAACATGCATTTTTTCTCAGATAATCCCTTTCCAGAAGTTTTCCTACTAATTTCCTCCTACCTTTTTCTCTTTTGCTAGCCACTTCAAAATTCCAGAAGCTAGTATCGCATAATGCAATAGTGTCTATTTAGAACATAAGTCGAACAGAACGTATTTTAGGTGTACTATATTTCATCACCTCTATTGTTAATTTTCTTCAGTTCTGCCGGATCTGACTTTCACTAAAAAGCCTGTTAATATTTTTTAAACCGCAAGCTTTATTGTGTTTTGCTTAAATTAAATTCCATCTGGCTTTTTTCTGCAACTGCATAACTAATCTTATCAATGATCTTTAAAGTACGCCTTTAAAAACATAAAACCAGCTGAATTTCACCTGTGTGATCTCCTTATGTCATTATTCACTTTCACTTTTTCATGCTTCCATTTAGGTCTCCTGTACTCGGTACCTCTGTTACTATTTCATCATGATCTATCCAGAAAGCTTCTTTTTCTATTTCCTTACTCCTTATATTGCGGTGCGTACATGCTCACTGTACTAAATACTTTATCCTCGATTATAACCCTCATACTCATTATTTTGTCGTCTCTATTTCGACCTGACATACTTTATATTTCAAATTTCTCCTTATTTTTAATCTTATTTCTCTTTCATCTTGTTTCCTCCATTCAAAAGATATTTACTCTTCTTCTTTCTTTCTTTCTGCGGCAAGCTGCCTTCATTTAATATTCCTATCCGTCACTCTGTTTAATTTTAAAGAATTCCTATGAAGGATCTCACCTCGGAGATTCAAATGAGGGCGTCTTTTAGTTTCTAAATATTTTATTCGTGGTTACTGTTTCGTAGTTTTAGATTTATATGTAATTTTTCATGGCAGGATGACTTAAAATCATTTTTCTTCACGGGCCGGGTAGCGGACCGTCATATAAATTCATCATTTGTTTCTGTCTTCCTTAAGATCGAGTAACATATATTTTTTTCTTAAGAATAGCTTTCACGGCAAGACTATTGGTATAATGGAACGATATTGGTGTGCATGAAAGCGAAAGACTTTCACACACCCCATTTGTCTACGAAGACTTAAAATAAGCCGTTTTAAAATTTTAACAAAATTAATTATTCAGACTTTTCTCCTCTTATTTGAAATTATTTTAACATATCCTACTAAGCCTTAGCTCTCTATAACCACAATAATATTTTATCTATTGCTTCATTATGTTTGCGTCATGTTAATCAAAATAGGAGTTTTAATTGGTTCGATTTCGGACAAACATAAAATATTGTCATATTTATATGATCATATACTACCACCCATTCAGAAAAACAACATTGATTCATTAATTTATGAAATCAGTTTCGAATCGAGGAGTATTCTAATTAAGTCAGCTTTAAAGCCTGCAGCTCTATTAATAAATTTAGACACAAATTTCATTTCAAGTCAACCTTAGTTGTCCTTTCTTAAATAGAAACGAGCTGCAAATTACACCATTTGCCTAAATTAATTACTTTAAAAACGTTTTATTTAAAAAACCCAATTGCAAAAAGCAGGTGTCTTTTAATTTGGCATTGAACCCACACCTCCTTTGCCCATAAATTATGTGTGGATAAAACGTCTAAAGGCAACAACATTATTTTGTCAACCACGCGACTATTAAGTCAACAACTTCGTGAACAAAACTCGTCCAAGGTCTAATTCATGCGACTTCAATAAGTTGTGACAGGTAGTTTTTTTTGTATTTGTTTTTGATAAAACTTCAAATGCAGATCAGACCAACCACGTGACCCAATCCACCAAAATAAAACAAAAATAAAACCCCAACTAACCCAAACCCAAACCCAATTTCCAACAAATCAACTTAGCAGCACACAATTCATACTTTATCTGCGTGGGATCCTGCAAATTAAAGAAAATAAGACTAATATCCAAACTCCACATGCAACGGTCTAATTCTTCCTGTCATGCATGCCTTTGTACGAACGGCAACACCAACAACAACAACAGTGTATGATCAAATCAATTGCAACAGGTGTTTTATAGCACGCGAACATGCAAATCCATATAAAGTTGCCTTACAACTCTCTTACCACCCCTCCAAAAAGACCATGTGATGCGAGACAGTTTTATGATTTAATAAAATTAGGAAAGCGATTAATTCATTTTCAATCAATTGAGAGATATGCTCCAAGCTGAGCGTTTAGCTTTTATTCGAATAAGTGGGTATAAAATTTGAAGCGAGTTGTTATAAGTGGTTGAGATGCAGATAGCCCACGCATCTTCTCAACAATCTTCATCATAACCATCCGCTTCATATAGATCTCAAGATTATATGATTCTTTGCTTGACTTATCCTAAATCATATTGGGAAGTGGAGTGTGATGAGAATCTACCTACATAAGACTGCTTCGTAAGCAAAAAGCAAAAAACAAAAAAAAACAAAAAATCATTGGTACATAAATGAGCAAATTAGTTAGTTACTGCTGCTTCACCTGTGTGTACCCACCTGCCTCTCAACCTGTAGCATAGATAAAAAGACAAACGACATACAAAATGATGTGTGACGAGTTGAATCTTTATGCGAACGATCGTTCCCAATAGTATCCCCAAACAAGCTGTGGCAACGCACAAGGGCAACAACTTTCCACAGTTAGTTGGTGCAGTAATCGAGCAAGCAATCCAGCTTAACCACCACATTTAGCAAACTGGCAAGCAGATCAGTAAACCAGAGTCAGGCCGCAGACCTTCGAAAATCTATTACGTCGCAGAATCTTAGGATGTTTGTTTTGTGAGCGATCGACGGTAAGTAGCTAGAGATAGAAGCTGAAGCGTTTGCTTAAATCTACGCGGGAAATCTATCAAAACATTAGCAGTATGGATTGAGGGAACTGAAGAGAGAACTGATAGCATACAGCTGAAGGTAGGCTTAAAAGCTCCTGGCCATGCATACGCTTTTATCGATTTGTGATATGTAATGGTTGCAGTTTAGGACCACATCTCTAGCAGGTACTTAAAGTTTTGATGGCTTTGCGTTTTAAATACTCTCTTTATCAGTGGGGTAGAAAACAGTGGATAATGTGGGCGTGAAGCGTATAGTCACTAGTAACAAATTAAAATGACCTACTGTACTTGAGGCCTACCTCAAGCAAATTGTGAAGACCTAATTGTTTTTCTTGGTCACAGTTTTGTAGAGGATAAGACTTTCACTTGAATTGCTTCGGCTAACTCTATGTTTGGTTGACCACAGAAACTCCATCACAGTAAGAGAATGAATACGGGTTGTTCGTATATTTTAAAATTTTTACGCTTACGCACGCTTAAGGGTTTGTTAATAACCCTTATATGGATTACCAACAGCGTGATGGAATACGAATCATCAGTCAAAGCGTAGTCACATAACTGATATTTTTGTGTTATGCCAAGCAGTGTTGAATCCTTCATTGGAACAATGTGAGCCCAAAAATCGCTGATGATCTAGTCACATAGAAAATTTCCATTGGTGACTGACGGGAGGATTCCAATTCAGAATTCTCAAACTGTAGTCTTAGACTTTAAAAGGAGATTATGAATGTAAAAGTACGAAAAGGTTTTAACATTGACACGAATCACTAGCTTACGAGAATAACACTAAAACTGAGACCTAGGAATCACTTTAGAAGCAACTTTCAGGTCAAAAAATTTGACACACATAAACAAGGCCCAAAATTTACAGGAAAAGGAGGTAGAAAATTGGCGAGACTTAAAGGACAAAAATAATTAGCACAGTTAAAAATTTACTGCCTGTACGAAAACAACATGAACATCCATGGTAGAATAATGACTGTAAAGAGGCATTAAAGTCAACACATGACGCTTTTAGAAATGGAATAGAAACAAACTAGAACAGACGCACATAGAATTTTTAAATATTGAAAGAGCAACTTTGAAAATAGTAAGAAAGACAAAGAGAAAGTATTAAAAGAAACAGCTAGTAGATATTGGAAAAGATTTTCAGAAGAACAATACAAGAAACTTTTATAAACTTTGAAAACTGAGCTAAGTGGTTACCAACCTCAAAGTGTATCTCTTTAAAACCAAACGGAAACCTA
>JAHHFQ010000029.1:0-34766 GCA_018831715.1 Matsumurasca onukii | reverse complement strand
TCTTTGGAATCTTGTAAAATTATTCCACCTGTTCTTGGAATACTTCGAATTTACACGCTGAGCTACTTGTCAACGTAAAACAAGAAATTCCTAAAGTTATTCCAGCAAATGATATCAACGACTCTGGAATCCTCTTAAAACCTAGTTCTTTGGAAACATCAGTATCATTCTCATCAGATGATTGTGATGACACAGATTCATGCATAAAGATTAAAAAATCGAAATTGCACTCCAAAACAATAAACAACAATTAGATTCAGATTCTGATGACTCTGGGCATATATCAAATGAAAATGATGATGGGCTTACAGCTTTAACAATTTCCACTTCTTCAACATCGTCATCATCATCAACTAGAGAGGATGCACTTGATTTGCTGTGGAAAAACTAATATTGCAATCGTAACCACTGGAAAAATATCAAAAAATCTCTGAACTTTTAGAGAATTTGAATTACAAGCAAAACCAAAATCATCCATTGTAATTGAACAATCAAAACCTGTACCACCATAAAAACTGCTAAAGTTGAGCCGATCAAATGCATTCAAACGCAAGTCGAGATATATCCAACTTATAGTAAAGAGGTAATTATTCGACTTATGTAGTGAGGTGATGTGATGAAAGCTCCCAGTTCAAAAATCCTAGCTTTCTACACATTCTATATGCACTGAAATCCCATAAAATCCTTCCATTTTTATATATATATAATATATATATATATATATATATATATATATATATATATATAGTAATAAAATATTTTGGGTTATTTTTCGTTTAACACTTTATCAACTATCAAATGTTTACAATCTAATATTTATCTTTTATACAAATTTAAATACATATTTATTGTAACTATAATCAATATTTTAAATTTATTGAATCTATTCTAAATTAAAAATTAATTTTGGTACAAAAAAATAGTTTGTCTTTAATGTGATAATTCATTCCCTCTATCCACTGCTGTCCTGCTTATTTTCAAATTTTAGAAATTACTTGTATGGCTATATTTGTTTGCTTTCGGTTATGTCTTTGTTAACTATTTATATGTATTTGGTTTTCGTTGCTTTTCCTTTTCTCATTCCAAATGCTCAAAATTTATTCTGAAATATGCTTAAATTATTACTATACCATACGCATGTCGCATTGTTTCGTTAATTACATTAAACAATTTGATGTTCATTTAACTTTTAAACAAATATTATAAAAAAGAATAAACCATAATGAATATATGAGTAATCAATAAAACTTAGAGACACGCACATTGAATGACACAAATTCAGACTTGACTCAGACTCAGACACGACTCAAACTTCGACTCAAACACGACTCAGACACTTAAGGCTGGTATTATAATATCCTGTTGGCGACCAATTACAGTAACTGAAGTTAAATATAAAATCGCCTATTATATCTCTTGCTACCTTTTGAACTAGCAATTTAGTAAAGGGTTAGGCAGGGAGGTATGGATTATTTGATATAAGATAACATTCATTTGAATGTATACACGTGTGGAGAGTGGCGGTACCTATTTGTCATTTTTATGGTTTAGCAGACGCCAAAGGGATTGTTATTACCCTATAGTGCCAAAGCACGGCGCTACTATGTTATTACTTTATGTAGGATAAGAAAGAAGATGTTTATTTACACGTTTTAAAAGTTGCAGGTTGTAGTTACCGGAAAATCAAAGCCAGTTAGGCTGTTCCACATCCTGGCAGTGCGGTTGAAGAATGAATTTTAAATTTTTCGGCGGAAGCAGTTGAAGACTGTGTTCATGAGAGGAAGAAGCAAGGCGGGTATTTCGTAGGAATGTGCTTTTGGGAGGGATATCGCTCAACTCAGAAGAACAGCGGCCGTTGTAGTAACGGTAAAAAGTAGTCAGGCATGAGACATTCCTACGATGTTCCAGACTGCATCTTTTTAGTAATATTCAAATCACCGATAAGCCTAAAAGCTTTCCTTTGGACCCTGTCAAGAAAAGAAAGTGAAGTTATTCCAGCGCCTGCCCAAACAATAGAATTATACTCCATCTTTGGTCTAATATATGCCTTATAAATAGTAGCCAAGTCCTGTGGAGAGAAATATTTTTACATCGCTTAAGAAATCCAAGCCCCTAGAAGCATTTTTTGCAATTTTAAAGACATGTTCATTCCAACGCAGCTCCCGCACCGTCATGCCAAGAACTGAAAGATTTTCCTCCCCTAATGGTGCACCATTCATTAAGAGCTGCCGAGAAGCAACTCTTTCTTACAAGAGAGGAAGCTGTGTCTTAGAAGAGTTGAATTCCATGCGGTTTTGTTTCCCCATTCAATAATTGTGTCGAGGTCTAGTGCAAGTGAATCGAACATTTCTACGTTTCGATTCCACAATAGACGAGTTGGCCTTTAAATTGAAATTCATATGTGGAGCTAAGCGTACTGTCATCAGCAAAGGAGTGAATTGTATTAGAAGTGGCTGAGAAAAAGGGTGGGGACAAACCGATCCCTGAGGGACTCCAGCGTTTGTGTAATGAGGTTAGACCTAAAACCATCCAAAGCAACCTGAAATTATCGACCCAATAAGAAGTTTTAGTCCATTGAACAAGAGACCTATTTATTCCAAAAGAATACATTTTTGATAAAGAGCATCATGCCATACTCTGTCAAATGCCTTAGAAATATCCAAAGCGACAACACCACTTTTCCCCAGAAAGTTTGTAGATTTGGTCCATTTTGTTAAATGGAGACGTGGTTGTTAAAGCGTCGTGTATTCGTATCAACATCTTTATTGAAAACCGTTTCGTCATTCAAACTCAGAGACGGCCGCCATGGTCCTGTTTCGAAGTTTGAAACAATAATGAAAGTGTGCAATAACTTTCAACAAACAAGTTCTATGAAACCTGGAACAGCACGAGGTGGTGAACGAAGCGTACGATCCTGAAAACATCGAAAGAGTGCGTCAAGCAGTTGAAGCAAGCCCTCGTCGTTCAGCTGTGCGACATGCTCGTGCTCTTCGCATGACCGATCAGTTTCCCGGTTTTGCATTTAGACCTGCATTTTCATCCATATAAGTTAATGGTTGCCTTATGTTTATTCGGAAGCTTTATAATTATTTATTTATTTATTTAGAATTTCATTAGGCCTTACAACACAATGAGGTTTTATAAATACTCTTGCAGTATTTTTAATTGAAATCGACTGCTTTCTCAGCAAGTGCTATTAGTTTGAGCTCAACGACAAATTGTGACGCATGAATTATTTCTCGATAAAAACCTCTTCCTCCCGCTAAGATTTGAACTCAGATCATTGTCTTGATAAGTGGGAGTCTAATTTCTGAGACACAGTGCCGTTTTATATAAATGTTATTAGCAAAAGGTTCATTTCAGTTACGCAGGGCTTCTACGTACAGCATTTTATGATCTAATGAAACTTATTTAACTTAATCGACTACAACAATAAAAGACACCGCGGATACTAAAGAGCTGATTAGTTAGAAAAGTTGGAAAATAGTAAAATTTTGTTCGATATTTAGAGGTCCACTTTTAAGTTTTTAGGTGTAAAATTTTTTTTATTTTTTAGTGAGAGTACGAAGATGCTGCATACATGTTGGTCCATAGGCTGAATCAAAGGATAACGTTGGTGTAGAAAACGGCCTTTATATTTCCACAAAGTCACTTGAGTTTAGGACTCCTTTAAGAACCTATTTAAATGATCTGTTTGAGGGGCAGCAAATGTCCAAAAACAAGTTTAATTATTTGACAAACTTAATTTATTTTGGGATAAGTTGTTTAAAAGAATGGAAAGAAGCTAATAAATACAGAATCTTTACCATCCTTCGGTGGAGTTTAATTTCACAATATTGTGTTGTCATCATTAGCTCCCAAGCTCATCCTAAATCTACTTTGAAATCGATTACGAAATTCCACCCAAACTAGCCACATAGACATTGCAAAACCTTATAAAAGTAACCACAGAATGCGAAATTCAAAGCAAAAATAGAAATTAAAGCTTTACGACAGCCAAAGTAGATTTAATTTAAATCCTAAGAAGCCAATTAACATTCAACTTGAGGAACATGATTGGACTGTGCAGGTGGATATGCTTTGTCTAGTCGACTTATCAAATAGTATCACTAATAGATATTTACCTTGATTTTGACCAAACCTTTCCTTTAGGTATTGCTTTCGTAAGCTGTTATTGTAAATTGTTTTGGATTTAAATTTTATATTAAGCTACATTCACTAGCTACCGGGTATGACGATACCAATAAAGTTGGCTTCTGTTATATGTACCAAAAGCAATAAGAATTTATAGCGAAAGTAAGAAAAATCTTAGCAATGAAATACCCTTTTTGTTTAGAAACGCGCATTCAGAACACCCAGAAGATTAAATGGGATCTTTGAAACTGTATGGGTAATTAACAAATTCAACATTCTATTTTAAAATATCAATTTTCACCTCCCCAGACATTATAGTAAAACACTTTTTCTGTGAAATTTTGTTTCTGAACTATGGTATGTTTCCTACTTCAGGTAAGCATGCATACCAGAGGAGTCCTAGCTGCTTATGATAAAATTTCATGAAGCTAGCGTTCAGATAATTCTCAGATGATAGTTCTGGGAAATGTTTATTCCAATTTTTAGTATTGCTCCGGTAATGATAATTCCATTTTATTTTTAATGAAACCTTCTTCTTTACGAGCTAAGCTACACTGAATACACCCTCCATAAAAGTGCATATCCACGTAGAGGATTCCTCATAGTAAAACACCTTAAAGATATCTTTAAAGATTTATTCAAAACCAACCTCGCTCACACAACGCATAAAATTCTGACCCAAATATTCAAAATCAATCCCGTCCCGTCAATTTCAATGACAGTATCAATGGCCTTTAGGCCAGCAGATCATAACACGCTCACGTTTTGATTTGAATTGCTGTTTCTTCTAAAATACCATTTTCTTTTTTTTTTTTTTTTGTCTTCAATCTGGATCAATTTCTTCGAATTTGGATATTTTGCCTTTCTGTTTGGGTGGAGAAGACCTTCCTTCCCTTTTGTGTTTTGGAACTAAACAAATACCAAAGAGCTATGCCATAGAGATTGTCGTCATCGTTGACGTCCTCATTACTTGTAGTTCATTTAGATCTACTCCACTTATCTCATTAGTGTTTTCTTCAATCAAAATGTTAAGCTTGCTTACAGATGGCTCTTCAAAATTTATGCCTGCAGCCTTCCCCTCCAATAGTTTCATGTTTTTTCTGAAGATTTTTAGATGTAAGTCGAGTCTAGAATTGAGATTTCTAAAATCTAACATCAAAAATATGCTCATCTCGATTTGTACACAGAATCAGAGCTTATTCCCGATTTTTCCTTAGTAACACGTGCAAGCTCGAGTTTCTGGAGCAGCACTTCAAGAAATCGTTGTCGATTTCACAAAAGCGGTGAGTCAAGATTCATGTTGATGCATGAAGCTCTACTTGCCACCTTACTGTGTGTAAGCAAACTTAAATATATGGAAGATTTAAGAACGCGCCGCTTCATTTGCTCGATTAACTTTGAATTGCCGCTTTACTATGTGTTTACCCTAAGGAGAAAAAAAGTAAGTACGTAGGTAGAAAAGGTAGATAGGTAGGTAGGTAGGTAGCTAAATAAATAGGTAAGTAAGTAGGTAGATGCGGCCATCTCGAGTTAAAGATCATGTGTTTCACTTAGGCCAACTGAGGCCTATTGTGATACCAACAGTCTTGTTATTACCTAAGGTCGACTGGTCTCTCAGAAACTGTCCTTAATTTGAACCCAAAGACAAATAGGTTCGACACGACCCTATTATATTTATGTTATATATACCAAAACCATTAAGTAACATAAATTAAAATAGAAAATTGTTTTTACTCCTCTAAAGAGGCACAAAATAAGTGATTTCTAAAAACAGGAAAATTTAATATTAGCACTCGCAATAATTTTAGTCCCTCTCACAATTACAATGCTACAGCAACGATAACAAAGGACAACTGTATCCAAGCTACATATGCTCCTATGCACATTGTTTTTTCTTAACGGTAGATATTCTATTCAGAAAATCGTTTCAATAAGAGAATATCATTTGAACAAACGAGAGAAATCAAAGAGAAACTCATTCGTTTTAGTATTTTGTTTGTTTAGATAGCAACCAGAATGGTTTTTTATTTACACAACACCACTTTTCTAAAATGTATTTGGAAGAAAGAGACTTGTCACTCGTTACCTTACTTAAATGCGATGCATTCGTCGTGCAATTTACAAGAGTAGTCCGTCTATTTAAAATCAAATAAATTTTTAAAAATGTATTTAAAATTATTTAAGATGCAACTGTAGGAAAAGTTCTATGAGTTACACGGTAATAAGGCCAACTTTTCTCAACGCGAGGAATGTTTCCTATTTATCTCGTTGAGAAAAAGTGCCCCTTACTCTCTTGTTGCATAAATAACTATTTTTTAATGAATACTTTTCTTGCAGATGTTTCATATTCCATAACTTTTCTTTTCCGAACTAAACATAATGCTCGATAAACCGAATATGTTCAATAAGCCGAGGAATTAATAAATATCTGTATTTTCGTTTATCGGACTATCATAATTGATCATTTCTTTTCGCTAACATCGTTACCATGAATATTTTACTTTGAATTTAGTGTATTTGCTAAAATTTTTAGTAAAACGCTGAGTTAAACTGCATATGGTTTGTTTTTCAGGAAACTCTTTTGTACTCATTTAGTAATTTTAATTTAATTTTAATTTTTTGTGCCAATTTACGATGCTTTTACTGATTTACACCTTAGTGTGTGTGTTACAAGTTCTAGTGTTATTTCTGATGCTGTTATTCAGCGGCATATAAATGATGTTCTGGAACACTGTAAAAAATATAATTTCAACTTCCTCTTTATGCCTAATAGCATTTCACACTTTATCAGTAGTGCTAGTTTTTAGATTTAAATATATAACTCGTTCATATATTTTTTTTAATCGTTTAAAATAATGAGAGGAGGAAATTGGTCTGATCTATAATTTTCTTTCGACAATTTCTGATAATAAAGCTGGCTTACTTTAACTTTATTGCAGTGACCTATAAACATTTAAAATTGATGGCTTTTATTGATATTGACCCATATCATGCATAATTATTTGAAGGAAGTATAATTAAGCCTAAACAGAGAAGCAATTTAAATCTATAATAGTTAAAGATATTAGCATGCAAAGTATAAGAGTCTTCCAAATGTCAATGTTTACCACTTTTTTATCAATTTATTTTAACAGAAAGGAAATATTTGACGAATATTTGATCCTCGTCTTCAAACTAGAAATAGAGCAATGAAAATTTTATCTAAATCTTAGGTAAAATATAATAAAAAAAAGTTTCCTAAATTGGGTTTTAATGGTTTTACTATAAATTTTTCTCTGTGTAGCAACCTCCTTGACTAATGAACAAAAAGTATTGATTCCAAAACAACTCATCATAGACTAAAACCTTAGGGCCATATACCGTCAAATACTTTGAAACCAACTCTCACCTAGAAAATGTGTTGTTTAATCTGTTCTCCTGTGAAACAGGTGAAATGATCTCCAACCCTCCCACTTAAAAGAATCATACCGATAGTCACCTCTTAATTCATCATTCAAATATATCATAAGACAAACTTGGATCCCCAGCTGACCAAGCGGTACACGCAAAGTATATTACTTAAACATTCTTTTGCTTATTAGTTTTAACGGAAATTATACTACTTAGTTTTTAATCCCCTCCCACCCCAAAAAGGCTGCAGGATCTCCACTGTCATAGGATAATGGTTAATAATAATTTTCGTCTCCTTGAATTGAAATGAGGTGAACGCAAAGGTCTTCCAGTGCCAGTTTCATTTTTCCGGAAAATTTTCCGAAAAGAGTAAGAGTAACGCAAGGGAAAAGGTTGCGATGGGAGCTTACTAAAAAGAGGCACATTCACAAAAGTTGATATGATATCTGGCACGCAAATTTATAAACTTTAAGACTCGCAAGCACCTTATGATGAGAACATTTGGAAGCGACAAGATAAACGGTGTGTTTTTGATTCAAAATGCACGCTTCATTTACATACACATAGTATAGCGGTGAGTTAACTATGACTGGAAGAAGGAAAGCGTTTAGTCAGCAATGGAGCCTAGAGTTCGTTCTTTTACTGGCTTCATATTAACTAGACATGTCTTGATAAATATATATTTGTATGAAAAAAGATTTGTTGTGAATAGAGAGCTGTGAGTTAAAATTGGTTTCATTATTGGCTGGCTGTACACTGACGTGAGAAATCTGGGTGCAATGGGCGTCTCGTGCGATAACAGTACGTCGGAATAAATTCTTTCAAATCTGCTTTTTTATTAAAATGTTTGGGTCGACAAGAACTTTCTTCGCAGTTTTATCATTGGGTCTTGACTAGCATCCAGCAGTTACTTATTTTATAGGTTCATTGAGATTATCTTCACTTATCTCATTAGTGTTTTTTTCAATCAAAATATTATCCCTAGATGTACCTCTAGTCTTGAACTTAGATCTCACAAAATCGAACATCAAAAAAGACAATTCAATTTGTACACAGAATCAGAGTAGAATCTCGATTTTTCCTCTTGCATTTTCTGACTTCCTTCCTGCAAAAGTCCCCGAATAACTTAATATCACGTGCACAAAAGCCTGAGTCAACTGGAGCAGTGCTTTAAAGAAATCGTTTGTGATTTCACAAGCGGTGAATCAAGATTCATGTCCATGCATGAAGCTTATTGTATAGAAAATTTAAAAATGCCCCAGTTGACTCTTGACTCGCCACTTCACTATGTTTTCATCCTTAGCCAACATGCGTATGATGATTAGATTTGGCCCATAGACAGTTTTAGACATTGAAGAACACCTGAGTGAGACCGCAGTCATTGTTGGTGGTTTCGTCTATGTATGGTATAGCAAACTTTAAAGATTGAAAGCACAAATTGTCAAATGTTAATGCTTATGAAATAGTAATAAAAGTCGACTTAGTTGAAGACAGTTTAGTGGCTTACACAAGCAACTCCGTTTGAGTAAGACATCGTGAAATCCAGAACAAAGCTAACCAAAATATACTATGCTATATTTCGTAATAAACTTTCGATTTTCCTCCAGTTGTTAGTTAAATCTTCGATTTAATTTAATTTAACAAGAAAACGGTAATGTATATCTTTGAGCTAAAATAGAAATTGTATCCTCGTTATGCATTAATTAAATTAATGTTAATTTTTGATAGCTGGGTATAGGGTAGGCTGTCAACATAACATACATTGCCAACTCTTCGTAAACTCAAAATCAATAAAATTTCTCCACTTTCGATTGCTTACGAAAATTATTGAAAATGTCGAAAAACATTAAATTAGCATAAACTATAGAAATGTAAATATGTTAATGCGAATCGAATATGGTTTATCATAGTTTACGCTGCTTTTAGCTTACCACCTATACGGATGTAAAATTTATTAGAAGATTTGAAAGTTATTTCGTAATTTTTATAAATGCGTACGCTTTATATTTCAGTAAATTTGGTCACAAAATCATATAGTTTTGGAAGGTACTTGTGAAGGGGAGCAGAAAAACTTTAAACTTCTTTTATTAAAAAGTGAAGGAGACAGTCATGCCCTTATTCGAAAATCTGTAGAGAAGCAGTGTAACTAAACTTACTATTGCTCTGGGTACTTAAATGATATATTCACACAATTTCGCAATTTCATTTCGCTCGCGTTGTTTCCTTTTAAACGGAGTTAAAGTTAATACGACGCGCTGTTGGAAAATCAACAAAATGCATTTTAGCTTTAAGGAAATTTCTATATGTTATTGGGTAGGTTGTGAGTTTTTGACACGGATTTTCATAAAAGCTTGTTTTGAGGGCTCTGGACTTCGAAAATGATATTTAAAAACTTTATATAAGTACTTATACATATATATTGGTTTTAAGGCCTATACTAATTTGTATTTTTTTAAATAGTTAAATATACGCCAAAAGGGTTGTTATTACCGTTATGTTGACAACGCACGGTGCATCTGTAAGGTAGCTATACAGGATTAGAAAGGAAATACTTTTGAACACGAGCTTTAAAACTGAGTAATTGTTGCAATTGCGACATTTTGGATAAATCGATGGGTACTAGAAACATCTGAAGCTGTACATGTTGAACGATGAAGCAACGCGGATGTTACGGAAGAATGTGCATTTAGAGAGATACATTCATACAGCTCTGGAAGAACAACGACTATTGTAGCAGTGATAAAAATGGATAAACAATGACATTCTTATGATGTACAAGTGATTGCATCTAATTAGTTATTTTAAATTCAGTAATAAGTCTTAAAGCTTTTTTTGTGCTCTATTCAGAAATGAAAGTTAAGTTTTTCTAGCGCCTGCCCAAACAATACAATTATACTCGATCTTCGGTCTTATATTTACCTTGTAAAAAGAAGTCAAAGCGTTCTATAATTTTAGAAATATCGGATGCATGAGCATCAAATATTTCTCATATTTTGATTCCACCATAGATGAGCAAGCCTCTAATTGAGAAATTCACATTAGTATCAATGTCTGCATTCAATTCTTTTAATGCAGTTTTGAATGCAGTTTTGTTTGTTCGGCCACATATAACACCGTGCGCAAAAATATACGGAATTTGGATTATAACTTAAAAAATCTTTTTTATTCTTTTAAATCTATTTCATCGCCTTCAAAGTACACCCTCCCGATGCAATACATTTATGCCAACAAATTTTCCAATCCTTGAAACATGCCGAAAATTCATTCTCCAAATGGCTTTTAGAGCACGTGCGCCGATTTACGTTTAATATCTTCAATCGACTCGAAACAGTGTCTCCGAAGTGGTCTCTTGAGCTTAGAAATAGTCAGAAGTCACACGCAGCTAAATCAGGCGAATACGGCGGGTTTAGAAATATATGCGTTTGGTGAAAGGGTCACGAAGAACGAGTGCAGCCTAACTTGAGTTATCGAATGCACTCACTTGCAGTGGAATTCAGATAATTGAAACCCCACTGTACTACACTCAAATAGTTTGTCATGAAAGTCAATACTTTATTTTATTAAGCTTGTAATTTCTTTACTAACTCGTGTGTTCAATATAAAATTCGTGCTTTTCAAAAAATCCTCACGAAATGAAGAATTGTCTTTAACGTAAAACCTCTGGAATATAAACAGTTTATTTTATGATATGAAGTCAGATAATTTTATGTTCAAGAACAATGTACACATCGTAGTTGTCTTGTACAGTTAACGCAAATTTATATAACGACTTTGAAGCACTTTTTTCCATACAGTTTTTGTTTAAAGTTGCAAAATACCAAATAGAACTTCCTCTAGACGGAGGTCTCTAGATCATATCTTTTTCTTTTAAAAAACTGAAATTGATAAGACTAAACACATTAAATTGACTTAAGAGAAAATGCCAATCTTAATTCATTTATAGTTTTTGTTGTGACAATGAATTAATGAATCCACTTAACTTTTAAGCCAGCTGCAATTAAATAATTTAATAACCGTAAAAATATAAATAGTTTTTACTTTAACTAAGGAAACAATTTTTTTCAAGCAGATAAAAAAAAAGTTAATATATTAAAATTTTTGTTTATAAAATAAATTATTGTCGCTAAGCTATTACTTTTGATTGCTTTTAAATTTAATTTTAAAATTCAGCAATAGGCGCTACTTTATCTTAATTTAGTTAATAAAATTTACACATTAATGATTTTAACAAAAAGTCATTAAAACTTAATAACACTAAAAACTATAAAAACTTATTAAATTTTGAAAACTTCATTTAATTATAAAAATTAAAGTGGAATATCTTGGATAGTATTTAAATTGCCATAACTGATAAGACAAGTAATTTTAAATGAAGAACTGTATGCAGGTAGTTTCTCCTAAAACGCCAGTTAAAGAGTACATCGTAGACATTATCCCGTAACAATTATTAATAACTATTAAATGATGATAGTATCCACAGCTCCTGCCTGGTTGCCTGATTAAAATGCTGTCATCTGTGGAAGAGTCGAAGCGTAGGGGAATAGATTAATTCCCTTGCATCTGACATTTCCACAGTTTAGATTGGGATTATTCAAACGGAGTATAGAACTCAAAGCTTCCTCCTTTACTGTAAGAGGTCTGTTGTGAGTAGCTCCTAATGAGTAGTATACCACTGGTGGAGAGAGATGTGTTGCTTCTGATCCTTGTGTGATGGTGTACACAAGGTTGCGATGAAAAGAACATATTTGTAAATTATTGGAGGATGCTTCTGCGAGTCTTTTATATCTTAAGCTCTCTCACTTCTTTGTCTTCTATTAATTAGACCGAAAGTTTAGGATAATTCTATAGCTTGAGTAGCTGCTAGACAAACTTCAATTTCAGTTCTCGATAGGATCTGAAAGAGATCGTGCAGTATTATATGTAGAATAGGAAATCGCTTACAGGATGCAATCTCTTGAAGATCGTATCCATCGTATTCATCTTTTATATGTCGTTACTACATCAATCGATGTTTTTCGGAGCTGTTTGATGCATCCCTTCTAGATGCGCAGTCTCCGATCATATCCGTCTTGGTTCTTCCTGTCATTACCATAGTCATCAGGTGACTCTGGTACGTGCAGATAAAAATGTATTTTTTAAACGGCATGTTCTAAATTCGAAACGGTTTATGCAATTTCCATGTAATGACGGACAACTTTTAAAATTCGGGCTCATATACGTCACTTTTTATTATATTTAACATTCCCCTACTGTGGCGCTGTGAATTGGCATTATAAAGGTAGTTACAACTTCTACGGCATCCACTAAACTGTAAAAGTGTGTCACACATGTGCCTATACGTTAGCAACCCGCTATAAAATGCTTTATACGTGCTTGGAAATAAAATGTCTTTTACTCTGAGTTTTGTCCATATGCCCATGTCCATATGCAAAAGGGGAAAGGAAAATATTAGAAAATATTAGGCCCGATTATTACTGAACACACATACAGACTCCGAAGTAATAAAAAAATATGCTGACATAGATTTTACGGACACATTAAAAGAATGGCACCGTCAAGACTAACAAGACAAATTTTAGAATTTTATGAAACTCGAAGTAGGGCAAAAATAGAAACAATAAGATGGATTGCAGCAGTTAAGGAAGACTTGAGAGCAGCGAGTATCACTCAAACGGATGTTTATGACAGAAAAATATTTAGAGAAAAATTATATAACTGGAGGGTTGGCCAGGTGAAGTAACAAAAGGACGGGAGTGACCTGGACTGATGAACGGAAGGCTCTTCATTCCAAAGGATTAAGTATGTATGGGCGCAAAGAAGGGTTACGTGCTGCGGCGGCTTTGATTAGTACTGCGTGGTCCGATTGTCTACACGTATGAATAATATTAATAATATATGTATATATATATATATATATATATATATATATACATACATATATTTGTATACATGACACCTTCATGGCAGCGGTTGATGAGCTGCGAAATATAGGAAGGAGATTCCGAACTTAAGCCTTACCCAGATCCAAAAGTTTTTTTCGGTGGAAAACGGTCGTAGAAAGAAAGAGGGATGAAATCTGTTAATTTGTAATATCTCTACATGATCCTGCCCCAAAAATTTATTCTACCGTTTAAGTGTACAAATCGTACAATTGTGTCTTGCAATCCCTCGCTGTGGCAAAGTATATATAGGAAACAAACTACTTTGCACCCGCTGTACAGGGAGATAAATTCCACTTTTCACCCAAGTACGAGAAAACGATATATTTTGTTTCATAAATTTGTAGTTGGAAGCTGCTTTAGTTTATAACCGTTGCTTGTTTGTTGAATTCAAATAAACGCATAGTATTAGCTTGTTAAATAATGATGGATAAGTTTTAGCACACAGCTCAGTTAACATTATTAGCGTTTACTGTTTGAGTGAGCTAAGATTCTTTTCAATCTTCTTTCGTTGATCGTTAAAGGTGTATTTTTTTCGCACCTTCTCCATCGTTAACTTAGCTATTTACAATAATTTTATTGATTTAAAATCAGCAGCCATCTGTATTGGCATACACTATTTGTAGAGTCATTAACATAATAGGTGCGCTATGTACAATATTCAACAAGTTGCTGTTTACATGAAACAGCTTGTACTTTTAGCTTAACGACGTGTTAACAAAACAGAGCTACTCAAAGCTATAAAACCTAAGATCTCGTGAATCTCGTCCATTTGGTTAAAATAGTTTAATTAGCTATTGCCTCTTACTTTTAATAAATAAAGCTGTGTTCAACAATTTTTAAAAAAAAAAATGTGTAATAGCAATGAAAAGCGCGATAAACATGCAAGATATGCATGAATATACAGCTGCTTCTGAAGCTCTATCTGATGCTTACTGATTTCTTCTTGACTGGGTTCTGAAACCAACTTACTGTTGTCCATTGAGCATGATCATTTATTCGACTTTGGCTAGATTATTGAATTTAAGCTTATCTTTATTAATGAGTTATGGTAGTATATATATTTTATAACGACTAGTGAAATTAGGTCTGGATCGTTTTGTGAAATCTAGACATACTTGAAAGCCGTATGTCTGATTTCACAACGATCCCAACCAGAATTACCTTAAGAAAGATCGGAATGAAAAAGTATTTGTTTAAAATTACGTGAACTCCGAAAACTATAGATATATATATATATATATATATATATATATATATATATATATATATATATATACATATATACATATATATATATATATATATATATATATATATATATATATATATATATATATATATATATATATATATATATATATGTATAATCTATTGATCTTTATGGTGTGTACAAAAAAGTATCGAGTCAATAGCTAAACAAGTTTATTTAATTTTTTAGTTTTGCGAACAAAATTTTAAAATTAAAAAAAAATTATTTCGATGAAGATATGTAAAATTTTTGCAAAGATAGTGAAATAATAAATTAATATAAAGTTATAGGTAACCCATATAACATACTGCCGTAATCTTGCTTTTATAAAGTTGTACCGAGACGGCTGTTTTTTCTAAAGAACATGTAATTGTTGAAAGTTTTTAATAAAGAAACCTATGTGTTATTAGTCTATACGCTAGTTATATCTTATCTGCCAAAATGTGAGATAGCGTAAAAACAGTTGTGAAAGTTAATCATCCGCCTTTACGTCCATCTATTTGATGTTACTTCTGTTTATGCAGTTCAATTTATTTTGTAATGTTGCATCACCTGCATCAATATGCATCAATAATAAGGCTCTGTAGTTCCCTCCTTACAATCTGGCATTTCTTTTAAATATAAATCTCCGTAGCCTCTGTACCTCGGAGGGCTATTTTCGCCGTCCACCAAAATTATTGTTTCTGTTCGGTAATTTAATCTCTTGATCGTTTTCTTACGCCTGATTAGCTTTGTTGACATCTAAAGATCTGTCTATAGGTTCCATCTTACCTTCTACTCTCATCCCTCATCCTCTCATCCTGCTTAACTTTATCTGCTGTTTCTGTCTTTTCACGCTTTTCCTATCAAGACCTCCTCCACCTTATCCTTCCATTTCAGTTTCGGCCTACACTTCTTTCTGTTTTTCCCTGTTTCTAACAATTATTTTGCTAACATAATCCGCATCTCTTCCGTCTGCATGTTTAAATTATCTTTGCCTACTCTCTGTGATTTTTCTACTTAATGGACGCACTTCTTATTCTTTCATTTCTACCTTTTCTTTTCGTAAGTCCACACATCCGTCTAGGATTTCCGTTTCTGCAATTTCAAGCTTTCTTTCCGGTGTTCTCTTGCAGCGCAGGCAGGCATCTGCACAGTACACCAGTACTGACCTCACCATCATTTTATATAATCTCCTTTTTATTCTCACGCTAACTCTTTTATCGCACAGATCTGCACTCAAACGTTTCCAATTCATCCACCCACAACTTACTGATCCTAAAATTTGAATCCCTCCACAGATAGGACCCGCTAATTCTGAGCTGTATTTTAGTTATTCCCTATTCTTTTGTCGTTAAGTATCGTTTTGGTCCTGCTGATCTTCATTTCCCTACTCGAGTGCTCCTCGCCAGTTCTCTAACTGTCTTTCTAGATTTCGCCGTGCATTGACAAATGACTACATCATTTGCAAACGTCGGTTCCAAGGAGCCTCACGCCCATATCAGCCGTCATTACATCCATAAATAAGTTAAAACAGATATGGGCTTAAAACCGACCCTGGTGTAATTAATATATAAATATATATATAATATATATATATATATATATATATATATATATATATATATAGATAGATATATATATATATATATATATATATATATATATATATATATTATATATATATATATATATATATATATATATATATATATATATATATATATATATATATATATATATATATATATATAGCTATTACTTGTATAGCAAAGATGAAAGTTGAAGGCCAGAGTAGTACAAAACTCACAGTAAGTTTGTGTTACAGATGTAAATCTACAATGTAAAATATCTATCAAGTAAAAAAATCGTTGAGTGCATGCAATAAGTAATTTGCAGATAATTTGCAGAGAGCAAGCTATATGATATTTCATAGTAAAGAGATCGTCGCAAATTTCTATGAGGCTAAGATTTTAAAAAAATGACTTCATTAACAACATTTAAAATTAAAGACGGTAAAATTCGATAAAACCTAAAATTTTAAAGTTTTATTTGCTGTGTGTCAAATTTAATTATTTTAGCCAAATATTACTCAACAAGTTTTTTTTTACACAAAAAGAGTGTTTATTTTAAAATTGTTAAGCATAACGATTAGTGATTCTGTCAACGTATATTTATTCCGACGTGGTTTCATTATTATTCAGAAGAACTCTGATATTCATCAATGACAGTTTGGTTTCTTAAAAGCACCAAACAGCAATTAACGGTCAAATGGATTTAAAATTGCTAAGCTCACCCACTCGGCAAATTGCCCACATCGTTTAAAAACACAGGAAATTGGCAAATAAATATTTTGTCTTTCTTTTTTTTTTTTTTGCTCTTTTGTTGATTTTTTCTTCGTTCTGCATATCAATGTACTAAAAAATGTGCCAGCAACATATCAAATCTGGCTAATGATACAGAGGTTTTAATTGAACTATCTGCTTTTAATTTCTAAAATCAGTTCATAAAACCTTTCTTATGCTAAAGTATAATTCTTTTAATCATACCTATGTTCTGTATTTACTTAATTTTTTTTTTTAATTTCCAGATATTCCGTTCTGGAGTTCTCAGTCAATTGGAAGCGAAACGTGATGAGCTTCTATCTGATCGTATTGTTCAACTCAAGCTTACTGTCGAGGGTACTTAGCTAGAAGACGTGTTGCTCAGCGAAGAGTTCAAGCAAGTGTAAAGTCTTGAATAACAGTTACCTTAAAATAAATAAAAAGTGAAGAACTCAGATCCCACAACGCACTTAAATATGATCACATTTCTTCAACACAACCACCTTGAAGTGCAAAAGAAGAAGAAAAAAATTGCTACATCACGATACCATCTATCAATGTACTATTATTAAACTTTTTGCATTCTACTTCATGTATCTTTCCATTTTGCCAACAAAGTTTTAACTTTTTCTGGTTTTCGTTATTGTTTTGTTTAGGAAATAGCCGTCCGATGTATACAGCGAAATGTCAAAGCCTTTTAGCGGTACGAGATTGGCCATGGTGGCGCCTTCTTGTACGCGTAACACCATTAATGTCCATCGAACTGAGGAGCAATTGAAATTGGCCAACGATGAACTGTCACAATTACGTGCGAAATTAGAAAAAATCGACAACGATAGAAATACTCTCAAGAATGATAACGACAAACTGGAATCCAAGGTAAGTTCTATAAATTTAAGTATTCTGAAAGATTTGTTTAAAAATTTTATTAAAATTAAAGCTCAAATATAATATCAAGGTTATACCAATAATGCCAAAATTATCATTAAATTCCTTACATAACATGTTGTACAATAAAATAGTACTGGCTGGTTCAAGGTAACCTGTGGCTTGCCATTCAATTTTAATTACTGACGCATGTACATTTTGAAATTCAATTCAAAATTAGAAGCTCACTCACTCAGAGTCTCATTCTCAAATAAAAACATATTCTTAGTCTGCTTATGACATGATAATATTTTAGTTAAAGTAATACAAATTTTACGAAAAATTAATTGGAATTTTCGATTCTAAATAGTTTTCTGCTTCAAAATATTATGACATTTGGTATAATTTAAAATTCATGTTATTCTTTAATAGCATAATTTGCTGCTGAAAAGGGAGTCAAATGCTTAAAATGGGAAGCACTTCATTTAATCATTTTGTACACTTTAGCACTTAAAATAAAAATTTTAATTTTCAACTCCTCACACTTTCAAAAAATGAAATATAAACAAACTAAGGTTAAAACAGATTGGATATGTATGATATAACACCATGCCCAAAAAATACTCAGAATTGGGGTTATAGCTTGAAAAATATTTATTTTTTAAATCTATTTCATCGCCTTCAAAGACTCTCCCAATGCAACACACTTATGCCAACGAATTTTCCAATCCTCGAAGCATGTGCCGAATAGGCACTCTGGGTTGGTCTGCACAGCGCGCCGATTTACGTTGAATCTCTTCAATCAATTCGAACTGTGTCCCCAAAGTGGTCTCTTGAGCTTAGCGAATAGCCAGAAGTCACACGGAGCCAAATCAGGCGAATACGGCGGTTGTGAAAAGATATGCGTTGAGTTTTGGCGAAGTGGTCACGAAGAACAGTGCAGTGTTTCCTAAAAATTCAGTGTTCTTTGGCACCAATCAAGATTTGACGCGGTTGAAACTCAGCTAATCAGTTGAAATGGATGGTCGCCTTCAACGCGTTCGCCACCTTTTTAAACATTTTGTATCAATCAAATGTTGTTGCTTTTTGATGGAACTCTGTTGCCGTAAGTTCTTCTGCAATATTTACGTTTCACAATATTCCATTCAGGAAACAAAATTTAATCGCACTTTGTTCTTCTTTGTTTTCTGACATTGTTAAATCGCCAAACTCACTTTTGTGTTGTACAAAACTAAGCATAAACTAAAAACTAATGAAGTAATCATTATAAAATTATACCAGATGTCAATGACAGTAGTGCCAACCTACAAAAAATTTATTACTCAATTGCGTTAGCCCGCGCTGTTTAAATTGACCTTTCCAAATATTTTGGGACACAGTATTTAAAATTACTATTTTATTAGCTGAATTTATAGTTAATGACGTTGACTTAAGTTATCCTGCAACATGGCTGAAATTTATCTGCAGGTATTAACTTCAATAAGTTGGCTAAACAATTACAAAATGATGCATAAAAGCTGTAGCCGGACACTACCGACCGTACACATACTTTAAAACCTGTGAATTATGGCATGTTTATCGTAAAATATTATGATTTAATAATTAGTTCAATTAAAATCTTAAATCAGTTTCTCAATACCTTCCAAGCACAAAAAAAGTAAACATCCTTGAATTCTACTCGTCACCGAAAACGTAGATTGAGAACGGTTTTGGTAGATAGCTGGAAATTAAACTGCATGCAGCTGAAAAAGCATTTGCAAACATAATTAACAATATATTTCTTATAACCTAACCAAAAAATTCAATAGGCGTAGCACCTAAATTAAAATTACTTTGAATTTCTACTTAAACAAAGGCAAGCAACAAGAGTTTAAAACGAAATAACTCACTCGTAGTTAATAGTTTAGTTTTGATTTCTTTCGAACTTAAGAACGCATATTGAACGCAGAAAAGAGAACGAAATTTTGAGGCAAATACTAGGCCCTTTTATGAAACCGCATTAACTGGAGCCAGTGTTTGCACTTTAAGTTTCGCTTCCCTTTCCCAAGCTATTTGGGGTCGGCATTCTGTTGGTAGAGTCTCATTTTCCATAACTTTCTATCTGCTGTTTCGTCCCTTTTCCTTTTCACTCAAATCCTCCTCTACCTTATCTTTCCATCTCAGCTTTCTATTTCATCTTCTTTTTCTCGTTTCCCACCTATCAATTATTTTGTTAACATAGTCTGTATCTCTTCTCTCTACATGTCTAAACCATCTTAGTCTACTCTTGATTTTCTACCTAATGGACCCACCTTCACTGAACCTCTTCTTTCATTTCTTATCCTGTCCTTATCGTAAGTCCACATCCATCGTAATTTTATCTCTGCAACTTCGCTTTTCCTGGACCATCGTTGCAGCCCAGGTTTCTGCGTCGTACATCAGTGCTGGCTCACCACCATTTTATACAATCTGCCCTTCATTTTCACGCTAACTCTTTTATCGCACAGAACTCCACTCAAACGTTTCGAATTCATCCACCCGCACTTAACCTATGAAATCTCAGCTTTAATCCACCTCTTCTCCCAAGACTGATCCCAAATGTTAGAATTTCCACAGATTAGACCTGCTTTCCATCTGTATTCCTGTTATTCCTCTTTTTTTGTCGTTAAGTATTCTGTTTTTTTCCTACTGATTTTCATTCACCTACACTCGAGTGCTCTTCGCCACCTCTTCTAACTCGCTTTCTAGACGTTTCATCGTGGGTTGACAAATGAATATGTCATCTGCAAACATATGTTCCAAGGGCCCTCTCTCGCCTTATATCAGCTGTCATTGCATTCATAACCAGGTCAAACAGATATGGCTTAGCAACCGATCCCTGACGTAAACACGAACTCCTTGTCACCCCTGAAGCTACTTTTTATGGCTGTACTTGCACCTTTGCTCACCAAACTGTTCCTTACTTATACATGTTTCCTCTCTAAGTCTTGATTCCACTACTCTTTCCCAAGTTTTCATTGTATGTGACATCAACTTAATATCTCTGTAATTTCCACAGTCTTGAACATTTTCTTTTCTTTTAAATATAGGGATTAGTAGCACTTTCACCACTCACTTGAATTCTTGTCTCTAATTTTCTTCATTAGATCCCAAAGAAAATCTATTCCGTCTTCACCCAAAACCTTCGATGCTATTACTGGAATCTCATCACTTCCCACTGCCTTACCACTTTTCATCTTTCCTACTGCATTTCTCACTTCCTTTCTAGTAACTTCTGATACTATGCCTTGATTTGAGAGACCATCCCAGAGAATCGTCCTCAGATTTTCTTGATTTAGCAAACCTTTTAAAGTTTCCTTCCATTTTATAAATATTATATATTTTTGTTTTGTTTTTAAAAGTATTTTTAAAGTCTCCCTATCATTCATTTTGCTAATTAATTTTGAATTTAAAAATTTTCACCAAATAAATTAAAACTATGCAATGTAAACACAAATAATGATTTTTAAAATTGAGCTCTTGCCATGTTAAAATACCTTTGAAACGCCTTGAAAAAGTTTTGCAACAATATGAACAATCATTCAAATTTTAATTTAAAAATTTTCTTAGAAATAATCTATTACATTCTCAACATTTAAATGAGGTTATTGCCAAGAATTAAATAATTTAGATGATTATTATCAAATTTTTGGCAACGTATATGCCGCATTTCTATTCATTGTGCGGTTATTTAGTTAAGATATCGAAACGCTTGAAATATTGCATTTAGATTGAAATATATTATTGTTTTACATGTGTTCTTGTAAAGAGAATTCAAAATTTAAATTTGCTTAAAAAAATATCTTAGACATTTTGATGTCAACCAAAAATAGTCAAAGGGCAATGCAGTTTAGCTAACAGCAATAGCACTTGCTATTGAAAATTCAGATAGACCTAATAATTTAAGCAAAAACATGAGTACTGTATGTTGTTTTGTTTAACATTCGTTTTAATTAGTTAGCATTTTTTTATATATTAGTGACGTCAACCATTTTAGTGTAAATTTAAAAATATTGAGGATGATGATTCCAAAATTAGTAAAAGTGTGAAAACTTTGGGATAGAAAGCAAAAACGAGCTCAAATTTATATCAAGGTTTTTTAACTTAAATTTAAGCCTGCCATAGACCCTCCATAACTATATTAAAGCAGAAGTTACGATTTATTATAACTTTTAGTGAGCCGAGCTGTCTTAAAATATGAACTCATAGTTTTAAGAAACTTCGGTAGACATGTATTATTTTCTGTTAGACGACTTCTCATACAAAACCTAGGTAGTAAGTTTTTTCTTAAAATATCCTATACTTATATCCCCATGCATAAACTTAAGCACTACTCATGTCCAAAAAGGATAACTCTTTGTGTAACTCAGATGCCCTTTTTTCTGAGAGAGTTGTGAAAAAGAAAAATTTTGTGTTGTAACTTATCCCATTTGGAGAAATTTGTGTTACTTCCGAAAAGTTCGTAAATTTTCACATCGTTCTTGCCACCTAAGTTGAGACGAAGGAAGAGTTACAGACCAAAGGAATCCTACAGAGCAAGCTAACTTTCATCTGCATTTGAGGAGAGTTTCAAGTCAAGAAGATCTTGCAGGATTTATCAATACCTATCTGTGTGCCTGTGTGTTGATTCTTCCTACCAGTTTACCCATTTTCTAACAGTATATCAAGCAGTCTGTCGCACTGACTATTAAAATTAGAAATGGGATGCGTGATAGACAGATTGATATACTGGTAGACCTGACAGGTAGACTGGTAGGCCATAGGTTAATGCACTGGTATACAGATATTTCTACAGATAAGTATTGAAAATCTTGCAAACTCTTTTTTACGGAACTCTTCTCAAATCCTGATGATCCTATAGCTAGCTGATCCTGTGGGATCCAGGATCCCTTTGGTCCAGAACTTTCCTTTCGCCACTACTCACCTACTTTCAAATTTTTAACATTTAGTAAAACTAAACTATGTTATAAAAAACAACTAAGTAAATATAATGCATTTAAGCTTAAAAATTTAAATGTTTATTTTGTTTTACGTTTTTGTAAGGAAATTTTAAATTTTGGTTTTTAGAAAGGATTTTGTCCAAAACTAGCTTTAGCACAGTTGTAGTAATGTTGTCTTTCATAAGCAATGCATATTTTAATTAGAAATGTTTACCAGACGCTAATAGATCCTGTGATGCTCGCATGTAGCATGTTCAAGTCAATGAAAGAGAAAATACTTTTCTGCACTTGCCGTGATATGTAGCATTTTGCTTACTTAAAATAATGTAAAACAGTTTATTTCTCAATAGAGTACATTTCCTAATACTTTGCTCACTGTACATAGTTTAAATTTACAACAGCGGGCAATAAAAGAGATTTGCTGTTTTTTCTCTTTCAAACAGTTTGTAGATGTTCCTTTCTTTTAATACAAATGTTTTTGTTTTAAATGTAAGAGTGTACCTATATGCTAGCAGAGTATTATTTGGATTGAAATCTGAAAAAGAAAATGTTATTTAAATTGATTTTAAACGCAATTACAGACAAAATTTTATGAGCAATTTGTGTACAAAGAGTATTTTTAACTGCTGAATGCATCATATTTCAAATCGGAAGTATAAGCAGCATAACTTCCTTATTTTAATTGCGCGCCATTTAGTTGGTTGATGTTATAGTGGATCGCTAGCTGTCTGGTTCAAAAGTTCTAGAAGTTCGAAACAGTGAGGAACGTGCGTTTGTCGTTGAAGCTTATTTTTCGAGTAAATTTTCAGTAATCGCAACCTAGTGCGCCTTACGGAATCGCTTTAATTTAGCCCGTTACCTCACCCTGAACTAAAATTAATGTTTATGCAAGTGTTTCGATAAACTTCAAGTACGGCAAAACGAAGAACTGGAGTACTACAGCCCATTAGGATCACCTGAAAGCATTGAAGCAGTGACATTTTCAATGTTGCGATCACCACGGCATTCGCACAAACATTTGTCTGCCCATGGACTTTCCAATCGTTCTGTGAGAAGAAGAATAAAAATAAAGAAATAATTCTCCATGAAGACCAACATTTCCATACATACAAACTGGCGATTGTGGAGGAACTGTCAGAACGTGACTACAATAATCGAAGGAGCGCGTGTCAGGTTCTTCTGGATGTCGTTCCTTAGGACGCTATTGTTTTTAGTGATAAAGCCCAATTTCATTTGTGTGGGTTCGTGAATAAATAAAGCATCTGCTACTGGACAGACACTAATCCTCGAGAATTGTATGAAAGGCATTTGCATGCACCTAAATTGACAGTGTGATGTGCAATTTCCTCATCTGCAATTATTGGTTCCTGGTTCTTTGAGGAAAATGAAGTCGCAGTGACAGTGAACCCGGGCCGGTATGTTAACATACAAAGCATTTTTTTCATTTGGAGTGGATTTGGTGGACATTTGGCTCCAGCAAGATGGTGCAACGGCACACCACAAGAGTATCGATGGCTGTTTCACAGGAACAATTTCCAGATCGCCTTTTCTCAATCAGGGGCAATTTGCAATAGCTGGGTTATATCCCGATTCGTCCTCTTGCGGTTTTTCTGTGGGTTTTTTGAAATTCCGTATTTATTTGAAACGCCCAAAGACTCTTCAAAATTTAAAGAACAACATCTACCAAGAAATTGCAACATAACGCCTGCTTCGCTTGATAAGGTAATAACAAACATCAGATATCGATATAGTCAAAGTATCAACAATAACATCACCTACATGATTTACTCTTCAAACTGCATAACATAAACTTTATGTATGTACCTACATCCTAAAACCAAATAAATTCGTTGTGGCTCATACAATGTTATTAATTTGAAAAAAGAAGTTATGCTACTCAACCTGTAGTATCTCGTTGCAACCAGTGCCACTTTAGAGTATGTACTTCCATGCGTATGAATATGCTTTTCATAACCGCCAATAATACCAACCTTTGTGGATTTTAGTGGGCGGAATTTTGTGGTGAAAACTTCTGTTGAACTGGACGTTGAAAATTTTTCGAGATAGGAAAAACCATTAAATTGGCGACTTCGACCCGATCTGACTCGATCCGTCACCGATACCCAACTCGATCCAACCAGGCCCAATACCGATGTCTCTTATAACTATGAAGATTGTAACATATTGTGTGTATAAAATACATACGAATGTTTGCATTATTTGAGATGAGAAAACCGATGCGTCTATATAAATATGTATACATATTTTGTATAAAGATGCATTAGAATGTTGGCATTCTTTAAAATGAAAAAAAAACAATTGAACTCATGTCACCGACTTGATCTGACCCGACACCTATGCCTCTATATAAGTACCTACATATATTGCGTAATGCGTATGCATATGTAACTAATTTTCTTTCCCGCTTATAATTTCCACTCACTTTATCTAACAATGTAACTAAATCTCCAGTAAATTTCTTCCACGTTATTCTGATTTAATTTTCAATTACAGTTCCGTTTGTTGTTTTAGTTGTTAACTGATTTCTCTTAAAACAGTAAAGTAAAAACACCTGTTTTAGAGAAGGATAGCTTAAGGCTAAAAGAATTAAAGGATTTTAGAAGAACTCAAGTTTTTGCACAAAATTCTAATTCATTTCTAAATAAAAAGAAACAGAAACATCAAATTTAAAATTATATTGCGCCAGTTTTACTTATCTTTTAAAACTTTACATACTTAAACTTGTTTTAAGTGATCAAAAAAGATAAGCAACATCGGTGGCTTAGTTTAAGAACGATTAATGAATGTCCATCCATTCATAATCATATTCTTTTCCTAAAACAATGTATGTCAAAGGCATCACTACTAAATCAGTCGAACTGACCTATAGTTATGAATTTTTAGTTAGCCCATAATTTTTTTATACTTTTGCCATGAAAAATATATTTTCTTCAATAAAAAAATATAAAATCCACTTTATCGTCATATAATTCATATAATTTTTTTAAATAAATGTTTCGGCAACGTATGCCATCATCTTATTATTAAATTAGGATTTCTGCATTCCTTGGAGAAAAAATCACATGACCCTCGATTCCCCAATGCAGCTGGCCAAAACAGTCGTTACAGATTTTTCAGTAGCTCGCTATCTCTATCTCTACACCATAATCTTTTATTAAGGCCAACTAAATTCTTAATATTGATCTCTTAGACATATATATATATATATATATATATGTATATATATATATATATATATATATATATATATATATATATTATCTCTTTCAATGATCGTCCAGATATATAGGGGTAATAGCAACCACCAATGAGGTTGTTATTAACACAAAACTTCATTATATTTCACCTCTATTAGGTAACTAGCTACATAGAATTACAAAGAGATATTTGTAAACACGGGTTTGAAAAGCTAAGTTTGTAATTACTACGGAATACTGAACTAGATAAGTCATTAGTTAAAAAATGCCGTTCTGAGCTTATCGGTGTACCAAAAACAGTTGTACCCTGTATGTGTGCAAGAAAGAAGCAAGACGGGTAGCGGAGGCATGTGATTTAGCAGGGATACATTTATACAATTTCAAAGAACAACAATCTTTGTAGTAACGATAGAAAGTAGATAAACGTGAGATATTCCGCGATTTCCAACAGATTGCATATTGTTAGTAATTTCTAAATCACCAACAAGCTTTGAACCGTCAAGAAATGTAATAAAGTTTAGCCCCTGCCAAACAATAAAATTATAATCCTGTATGTGGATTACACAAAACTTAATCAAACAGAAATTTCGAATTATTATTAAAATAAATTATTAAAATTTTTGTATGAAAACCTTTAAAAGTTTTGGTTCTTTAAAAGACAACGAAAATGTTTTCTAGCAAATGCTCGAAAATATTGTAGTGAAAACGCCAGCTTCCACATAGGAACTAGTTCAATTTTCCTTTCCTTATTCACTCACCAATACTGATTTGCAATAATTTTGGAAGTGATCCAAAATCTTAATCAACATAAATACTAAAATAATAACAAATAATTGAAATCATAATTATAAGTAAAATTACCAAAACTATTGCTATACTAGGCTAAGGCGAATAAACAATAAACTAATTTTAGTAGAACGACACCAAAGCCTAGACTATGATTTCGTTTTAAATAGAACACAGTTCATTGAACTTTACAAATCACTAGTATTTAATTTTTTTTTTTAATTGTAATTAGTAGAAGGGATTCTATGGTTCATCGCAGAAAAGATCACAAACAAAGAACTAACATTGTGAGATTAATGGAGCTAAGATTAAAAGTCTATGCTTGCATTGCAAATGAAGTGAAAATTTATTCATTAATTCCCAAGAGATATCACGCATAGATTAATTTAAAATAAATATTTATTTGCAATGCAAACATGGAACTACATACCTGTTATTCAACTTTAAACCTTATTTCTAGAAATTTTTATTATAAATATGCTTCGTATGTGATGGCAAATTAGCGATCAAATTAAAAACAAAAGAAACGCAAACTTTAATCATAAAACCGATTTCTATTATTATAAAAGCGATGTGTGTTTTTAAAACCATTTTCGTTTGTGAACTAATTTTCTCGCCAAAACTTTATCGACTTCTTATTTTAAGTGTGTACACCCTACATTGGAACGTAGTTATAACTTTTTACGCATCGTCGAATCGAAAGCCTTAAACGGTCTGAAAAGATCAGTACTCTAGTCCCGAACCGCTCACGTAATCCAAGTTACCATTCAACTATTTACTTAAAGTTCATTTGAAATTTGTAACTTGGATGTTGAGTGGAACTAGAGTTCAAGGAATCTGGTGCATCCATAGCAACCGTCCGATTGGGCCATAAGTGGTACAAGGCCTCAGGCCGGAAAGAGATCACTGGTGTCAGAAAGTATGAGCTTGATAGCTGTGAAGTTTATAGCACCAACCGGAGCTCAATTGGGCCAGTGTGGTCCTTCTTACCTAAGTTGTACCCGTTGTTGGGGCATATGGGAGGAGGATGGTTGCTAACAAACGATTGAACCCACTTGAATTTGAAGCAAGAGCAGCTAAAGCAAGCGTAATGCTGTACGGACCGAGGAGGAGTTTCAGTTGGCCGAAAAACTGGTTGAATACTGTTCTCAAAGACCCTAATTATCTTGATGACTGCTGTTGGAGGCAACTCGAGTGGTTAGAAAGTTCACTGGATTTTTAAGTCTTGTAAGAAGGAAAAGGAATTGCAGTTCGTTATATAACTTCACGGAGTTTGCATGAAGATAATCTATGTTGGTTATAGTGTGATATTCAGTCGCGAACCGCAATGCTATTTTTGTCGGGCCAGCATCGTTTCCCAATGAAATTGTTTAAGAAACTATGTCCATACAAAGGAAACGTATTTAAAAATAGATTGGCTAATTGCCTTATATGTGGTAATAAGCGTTTCTTTATCATTCCCCAAGTTTTTCCAACGAGAGCACATACCACCCTATTACGCTTACTCACTATGTTTCATACTACCATAGCCTGACGGTGGAATCTAAAGAGGTAATCAATCGTGACTCCAAGAATTTCAGGGTAGTTAGAAGTGTCAGTGGATCTGTCGATGTGCACTTTAAACTTCTTCAGAGCAGGAATTGAAAAGCGTAACCGAAGATTTTGTGTCTCAAGCTGGATATTGTTTTCTCTAAAGAAGATAGCTAGCTCTGACAGGTAGGAACTTAAATTAAATTCGAGTGCTTGCAAGTTGTCACCGGATGCATAAACGGAGCAGTCAAAACCGTAGGTGATCAGCCCCATACCAAGTGAAGGATTGAGAAGGCTCGACATGTAGAAGTTAAAAATGTGAGAAGACTCCCTCAAGGACTCCCCATTCGAATGTTTTAAGGCCTAGATATGACATTTCTCAATTCCAAAAGCCTTACTGCCATGGATATTCTATGAGGAACCTTTAATGGAGTCGAAGACTGCAATTCAGAACATCTAATCAAAACGAATGCGAAACCGTTTCGAATGCCTTGGAATGCCGCGGACGCTATGCGTCGTTTTCTCTTGTTAAAACCATATGTATAGTTAACTCACTCAGAGCGGTTTAAGGATTTAACCCTCTCTGAAACCGTATTGGTGATATGATAGGTATGTTGTTGCCTCTTTCGTGGCTCGTGCAAATGCAACGAGCTAAAGTACCCAAGGATACTAATCCTTGTTTGATGCTTTGCTACGAACCATCATCCCATAGAATAGCGATGGGTATATCGAATTCGAGCTTAAAAATAAAGACACTCAAAATTGCATTAAAATTTTAACACGTACGCAACAACCATGCGTAACTTAGAATTTCTTAGCTCAAAAGCTATAGTCAGTTGCTACTAACTGTACAGATAACCGGAAATAATTCATTTGTGCATGTTTTATGAAAGAGTAGTTGATTAAATAGTTATATGTATGAGATCTTCTCACTATATAGATAAATCTTCACAATTCCATTAATCTTGTCAAATTTTCAATGTCGTTTTCGTGATCGAATTGCTCCTTCCATTTCGCCTGAAGCTAGTACTGGGCTTTATTTTTTAAAAAATAAAGGCCGATAACCGCCCGTTTAAAACCAGACCAAATTGTTTTTGCAGCGTAGTAATAGAAGGAGCATGCATGAATAGGAAGTTTAAATGAATTCAGTTTAAGCCCTCTCTTTGAATCATCCCATATTTTAGTATTTCAATCTGTCAAAGATTAAGCAGAACTCTTGCAAATATAGTTCTCCTTCGTATCAAGCCTGAGTCTTCTTTTATTCAATTTAACTTTATCTAGTTTCCACATTTCTTGTAAAACAAACCCTAAGACTGCCCACTAGAAACTTAGCTACATTCTTAATAATCTCTGATATCTGCTTAATAATTTAAGGTTTTGTGGCATTTTGTAGATATATTTGTAATGTTTTTGTAAATGGCTTTGTCATAAGGCACATTTTCTAAAAGAGGAACAAATTATGTTTACCTTCTTATAGCTCTTCCTACCGTATACAACGCTCATAAAATTTTTGTATGTTTTCAATTGAACACAAATAGGATTTCCGAATATCTAAAATACTCAACAAACCGTGCGACATACTATACTACATACGTAATGTGTTGACGACATCAGATAAACATAAATTAATGCGTCTCATTTTAAAAATTAGATTAAAATAAAAATAGAACCGCAGATAAATTTCAGAGAACAGCAGACTAGTTAGTTTTAGTTTTGCAGAAATTATAATTGCCTTATGAAGTTTTGGCTATTAACGATTTATTAGGTTTCTACCCGCTAAGTTTAGTTCATGTGTGCTTTTAATAAACAAATGCTAAGCGGTGGTTTTCTAAAAGAGTGTTTTCTACAAGAATTTTTTTTTTTTTTGTTTACTCTTTGCATATTAAAATAGAATCATAAAAATGCTTAGAAACTAGACCTTTACTATAATTATTTTTTTTTTTAAAGAGAGCAGAGATAGAGAATAAAACACTTATCTTTTACAAACCAATATTATGCATATTTTATAGTCTCTGTGCTGCAATCTACAAAAATATTAATTTAAAAATTAAAGTTGTAGAAAATAGTAAAAAGTATTGGTGCTATTTAACTTTGTTGTGGAACATCATACATTTCAAATACATTTTAAAATTATTCTATTTAAAAGTAAATGTCACTTTTGCAGAGTATTAACACGTCTTCATTGACACAGTTTTAAACTGAGGTGTCACTAAGCATTAAAAACTAGCCTCTTTCATAGGAACGCTCTTTTAGAGCAAGGACTGAATTAAAAAAAAAATAACTTTCGCTCCGTTTCCGATTTTATTTCCCAAAAGTCAATATCGAAACTGCTTTGTGTCATCGATAAAAACCAAACAAAATAACAAAAGTGTCAAAGATAGTCAGACTACTTTACTGACCTTAACATTCTGAAAGAAATTTTTGACCGTGGCAGTACTAAAACTACTAACCTACCCTTTTACTAAATGTTTTACTGTCATAAATTATTAATTTGTGTTATTCCTGCAGCTCAAAGTCTTCTTTAACCGCTGCAATGTATTTAACTGTTTTACTATTTCTAGTTTGAATTTCATCAAATTGTAAAATTTGCCTTGTCGGTATTTACTGTTTCATTCTTAATATGTCCGTAGAACTTTAATCTTCGCCTTATATTTTCCTAACAATTTTCCTTTCCAGGCTGTAAATTTTGGGTTGTGTGAATGATTTTGTCTTTTGGTCTTGCCAATTGTATGCCCTCTTTTCCGCAAGGTCCGATGTATTTGTTGGGCCTAGTTTATATGTATTAAAAATTTTTCCTAGGTCTGAGTTTTAGTTTTATTCTTGTAAGGTAACTGGAGTCAATTTTAAAACCCTTTCGTACTTTTACGTTCACAATCTTTTGTAGTAAGGATTTGATATTGCTTTTATGGTCAATTTTAAATTCCTCGAGAAATAAACTGACCATCGCCATTTCGTTTACTCTATAGAGATCGATCTAGATCCGGTTAACTGGCGTATATGCATTTATTAGAGTGTACATCTTATTAGCACTTCACCGATATGGCCATTAATCTTTCATTTATAGGATGTACATCTGTTACCGAGTTTAAGATTTTCCTTGATATAGAAAACGCTAGCCTTTAATGTGGTGCGTTTCTAAGAATTCTTTTATTAGTCTTGCTCTTGAAAGTCAGGTATTTACGAAAATCGCATTTTCGTCTGTCAGTCTAATTTCCTGAAGTTCTAAAACCTAAATCGTTTGTTCTACGACTACGTTTCCTAGTTCGTACAGCTTGGTTTTAAAATTTTGTATGTTAAATGTTCCAAAGATACTCTCGTTCTTGTTTTGAGTCAGCCAGAGAATCTGTCATCCTCCGGGGTATTTGCATAACTTTCAACATGCATCATATACTTTAAACCGTGTATGTTGAGTCCAAGAACTCAGTTTTTCAATACTGGAGGGTTGAGCTGCAGAATATGAATTGCAGCCGCACCAATGATGGTAAACTGATGTTGATTACATTGCTGCTTGATACAAGAACAGAAACAGCGTGAATTTTAAAATTTTAATTTAGATTTTTGTTTTATATATATATATATATATATATATATATATATATGTATATATATATATATTTATATATATATATATATATATATATATATATATATATATATATATATATATATACATATCTTTGTCTATTATTTTAATGGTATGCTTCTTTTTCATTCTTTAGAACTTTTTCCTTGTATGTGATCTTCTACTGAGATTTCCATTGGGATCGTTTACGCCATATTACTACTCTTATATAGCTTGCAAGACGCTACCGTAAGATAGTTAGTTGCATAGAACTAAACATTTGTTAACATAGACTCACACATTTTAGGGTTGTACTTCCTGAAACTGTGTTGTAATCATCATATAATTTAAAGGTGTGTGCTATTGAAATACTTAATGAAGAGCTGGATAATCCGTTTCACTTTTAAGCAATGCAGAAAAATTTTGTAAACTTACCGTTCCTTGCTGGGACAAACTGAAGACGGTGGTCATGAGAAACAAAAGCTAGGCGGATATTGTGGAAGAATTTACGTCTGGAAGGAATACATGCGATAAATTCGTAGAGAGAACGTTTCTTCAATATTTTTGCGTCTTAATAGTGACTTTCAGTTCTCTAACTGTCTTCAATGCTATTTTAGAACCATTTCTAAAAAATTAATGAAAATGTAGTTTTCTAGTACCTATCCGAACAAGTAACAGTCATTAGCAAAAGAGTGAATCTAGCTGCGAGTAGTCGAAAAAGATCTTGAAAAATGATAAACATAAATGAGAGGAAAAATTTAGGAAACCAAGCCTCAGATAGCTATTGCATTTGTATAATTAAGAACATACCTAAAATCGTACAAAGCAGCCTGAAATTTTCTTGACTTGAAAAACACGATTAAGATATTTTTCTCATTACTGTATATATAAAATATTCTTATTAAATATAATATAAAATATCCTTAATATATCTAAAGCAAGAACTCTACTCTAGTCTAAAATATTTGAAGTTAAATGGGGCTGATTTCCTTTGATCACCTCCAAAATCCATACTGTCGATCACGTATTAAGGTCATCTTATTGAAATATTACATAAAACGATATTTGATAATAGTTTCGATGATAGAACAGAGGTGAGGAAATAAAGTTTGCAAAATGAAGCCGAAATAAACCTTCCTTCCTTTTAAATAGTTGAAAAGAGATAATCCTCTGGGAAAACACTCGAGCAGTAAGATAAGTGGAAAAGTTTACAAACGAACCCTACCAAAAGAGAAATATTCAAGCGAACTATAGCTAAATAAAATTTTCTAAAATAATAAAATAATGGTATTATCAAACGATCAGACTTAAGCTACGTAGTAGCTACATATCATTTGATTTTTACTGATAACGTGCAAGTCAATTAGAAACTATTTACACTGCATATTGCATCCAAAATTGTTTGTTCACATGTGAGGTATCCGCACATATACTTTATCAAGATCTAAGTGTTCGACTTTACTATAATTAATGTGTGTTTTCAAGTTTTTGGCACACTCGCATACAGATGTGTAGAGTTAAAATTTTAACAATTAATGAATTTGTTCGTTCTCAGTGAACGGAACACCAAAAAATAAAATAAATAAAGTATCTCAAATAACGCTCAAGCAACACAAATGGCTAAGAATATGATTTTAGTCAATCAGTCCTCGGTGAGTTGTGGCCGAAAGCGCGTTATGTGACAAAGATTTCGTAAATGTGAACATATTGTATCTGTTAACTACCGCTGTCGGATTAGGTCGCAACACGATCACACTCACAAATTTCTCAATCCATTTTCTTCGAGATTTTCATTTTTTTTTTTTAATTTGGTGACCAAAACCACATAAGAATGCCAAAGCCAATTCAAGTGTTCTCACCAGGAAATTGAATGTGTTTCTTTTTTTTTGAAATTTTATTTCCTTCTATTTTCGATTCAACTTTTTGCAATCCCTTCACTAATTTGAATTCAAAATCCCAAAAATAACAATGCAATCCTTATTCGGAAGGATGGCAAGACTAAAATCGTTGATATGAGTGAGCTATTTGTAAATCGATGTGATGTCAATTCGAATAAAGTGTCATATAAGTGATTTTTGAAAATATTCTGCATGTAACCTAACGCTTTTATTAAAATGTCACCAAATCCACCTGCAACTGGAAGATTTCCACCAAGACCGCCATCACCACAAGCAGCCAATAAAATTGCATCTACACCAAAACAACAGCTATTTCCAACTAATTTAGACCTTAATGGAAGCATGAAATCTTCTAAAAACAAAAAATTGCTTTAGACACGTACAGTCCAGATCTTTCAACCCTTCCCCGTTTAAACCTTTAAAAATACCAACAATTTCTTCTACTAACGTTCAAAATGGAGGTCCACCAACAAGTGTACCACTTCCTCGACCACCTGTTCCGCCACAATCCCAATCGCGTGTACGCAAACAAAACAAATCAATTTCAAATACTGAGACTCCTAATGCAGATGCATTAAGTTCCACTGGCAATCGATCTGACAACAGCAGCATCAGAAACTCTACCAAACCGAATTATGATTCGGATGATGGTTTGTTATTGAATTCGTTCGACTGGAGCTGGTGATTCAAAGCGACCAGCTCCAGTTGAGATTTCATTAAAACTTCCCATTAATAAAGTAGATATGACATCGATTGCCAGCAGCAATAACCATTCGTACCACCGTCTTAAATCACGATCGCCCAGTCCAGCATTGTCTGCGCAGCAGCAACAATTCATCATTAATTTCAGGACGTACCTCATCCTCTTTACCACATCGCGCTCTAGCAGCTAACTATTCAGCATTGCAAATCAACTCCAAGGCGAATCT
>JAHHFQ010000028.1:0-35144 GCA_018831715.1 Matsumurasca onukii | reverse complement strand
TAAAAGCTCAAAGACGCACTCAACCGTATGTACGCATTACTAAATTTTAGCTGTTTACTTTCATCTAATTTATAAAATGTTTTGTTACAAACTTTATTTATTTTACATTTCATTTCATGTTTTTTAGTCCGTTTCATTTTGCCATTTGTGCTTGTTGAAACTGTTGATGTCGCTGATAGAAATACTTTTGTAATTCTTGAAGATTTGCTTCCACAGCTTCAACAATCGTGTATGGTTGATGTAACCCTTTACAATATCCATTTGCTCAATGAAATGATCTTCAGTCATGGATCATGGTCAGTCATTGGCAACTGTCAATTTTCAAAATAGTGTTCGATAGTCGAAAGACTCGAACTAGAACTCCACTCAAACCAACAATTGCGCTTAGTGCAATTCAACAATCCCTTGAACCATAGTCAAACTAACTTGAACCATGGTCAAGCGTTTGTTGACGTTCACACAAGTCACCTCCGTCGTTGAACCGAGTTCAAAGAGTTAACCAACCAATTTTGGCTGTCAAATTCACTAAACTCGAGTCAACGATATTTGACATAGCTCAATACAGACAAATATGTTGAAATTATTTTGGTGAAATTTAATCCAAAACAAACATTTTTTGTATCAGTGCGGCTAAGGGCAAAATTGACCAAACTCATTGACTAAAGTTCACGTAAACTTTAGTCAACTCTGAACTTGGTTCACGAAATCCAAAGCCAACTGAACCAATGTCTTGAGCCTTTATGCGCAATTCCCAGTCCATTTGGTTTTACTGGGGCCTTAGTTCGAGCCTTGTCGAGTATCGAACAGAATTTTGACAGCTAGCAGCTGGCTGTGAAAATATTGTTTTCTATTTCTATTTTATATTAAAAAGTGCTTTAGTGCGGTTGAGGTGCATTTTAAAGTGTTAAAGGTGATCTTATAGTGATAATGAAGCAATGAAGCAAACAATTTCAAAATAATTTCAATGGTAAGTATGATCTGTCAGATGATTGAACCGAGTTCAACGACTGTGACCAAAAGCGGTGGGTCAAGTCGAAGAACTCGGTTCAGCGTTGACTGGTTCAAAGTGGTGAATTGTGCAAACGTCAGCCACCGCCACCATGGCATGGTGAGCTTGACTATGGCTCAAAGGTTTGGTGAATTGCGCCCTAAGTGTCTGCAATACAGATCAGCCTACCCTTTAGAAATAAGTAAGACTTTTTTTTTAAATTCATATATTGTTTTAAGATAAGCCCAGTTACCAGCTTCTTTGATTTTCAAAGAAAAGAAACTGGGAAGTTAAAGATATTTTGAAGGGTATTGTTTTGAAAGCTTGAAGAGGTGATGCTCTCATAAAAAAAGCATCAATATTTGTTTTGTGAGAAAAAGTGAGTGTTAAAAGATTTATTAATAATATATTCATACGGTTTTTAATGTCAATAAACGAAAAAATACAATGTCACTAAATTATCTCACGCATTTAAACATATATATGCACGCAAAATAAATAGCATTTGAAAAACATTACTTTTGTGTATTGAAATTTTCTTCCAACAATATATAGATCATTAGTCATAGTCAGTGATCAGCTACCAGCTGTCAAAATATTTATCGATACTCGAAATATCCGAGTCAACTCAAGTGCACTGGAGAATTGCGCACAGCGTTGCCGAAAATACTACTATCGGAGGATTATCCTCCTTCAAGACTACCGTACTCCTCCTTTTTCATCGGTACCACTGTTTGCGAAATAGAAATAGAATTACTTACGCAGCTTTGTTACAAAAAAAATATAAATAAGAGAGATGTGGTTGTGGCAATCGAAAACTTTTTTGCTCGCATAAAATTTTGTAAGAGAATGAGTTCTGTCAGTTGAGGAAGAAATTTAGTTTTCCAGGTTTTGAAAGTTCGGTACTACTATTTCTATTGAAATACTACTCTTTTTAGCTAATCGTACTACTGTGCGAAGTTTGTCCGGCAACCTCACCTTGAACCGTGGTCAAGCGATGGTCGACGTAAGCAAAATTCACTACTCATTTTGAACGATTGTCAACGTTAATCATGGATCAACGAGTTTTGACATTTCTCACTCACCATAGACAAACAAATTGAAATTATTTTGATGAAAGTAAACAAAAAAATTTTTTATCAGTGCGGCTATTTTCTACGAATGCATTTCGCGAAGAAAAAGGGAAAAAGTAAATGCAAAAGAAAATAATAAAGAGAAAGTAAAGAGTTTAAAAATATTTAAATTAACTTTAACTTTATGTCAAGGCACTTAGCTTTCGCCGTCAGCCCTTCGGGTTTTTTATTTTCAATAATTTGAACATATTTTTCTGTTATATCAACAAAACCAATTTCTCTTGCGCTGTAAACTGCAACCCTTTTTTTTCTTTTTCCGCCATTTAACTTTATTCGAACTGAAGAAAGAATTAAAACACTTGTTTTGGTTTGAAAATCGATATAAATATTATTACTTTTCGTTTTTCAGCCAGCTGTCAAAATTGCAATTCGATGCTCGAAAATCTCGAACTAAAACCATAGTCACACAACTTATGTTGTGAATTTTGCATAAGGTTCATACCGTTGGTCACGTTGACGTATGGATTACCTGATCCGTGGTCAATTCCTGACATAAGTTCATGTGATCCTTTGTCAAAGAAAATTTGGTGAATTGCGCCTTCATTGGTTCAGTTGACTAAGACTAAATGAACCGAGTTTCACGTGAATTTTGGTCAGTAAAAGTTTGATGAATCAGGCCCTAACACGGAAACTGAAACCAGTTAAGTCAAGTTCTTCATAAACGGGGAATATACTTTATGTTGATTTTTGCACTTGTGTTGATTTTATGATTTTAAAACGCCAAGTAGTTGTTGTTTTTGAGTTGTATAAATGTGTGCCTCCTAAATGCACATTTCTCGGTAACACCCGTCTTGTTCTTCCTTTGTTCGAATGCTTTCGGTGCGCATCGATAAATTTGAAAAACTCATTTTTAACCACACGGCAAAGATGCGTATCAACCTATTTAGCTCTGTATTTCCAAGTAATTGCAACCCTCAGCTTATCAAAACCCCGTATTCAAAAATATCTCCTTACTAATCCTGACGTCTCCTTAACCATAAAAAAGTATATGCAAGTATATACACCATAAAACCATGCTACTTTTCCTTATTTCTATTACTTCATAAATTATCAAAACAGACATTTTTTAAATCCTTAAATTTATTTATTTTTTTTTAATTTTAAAAGTTGATCTTGGAAAATGCTTTGTTTTTAAATAAATAATTAAAATATATTTGGATATGGCTTTGAAAAGAGCACAAGTCACGGTTTTGGGTGGGTGTGGTAAGGTTTTGAGTTACACTGACGTAGTAATTTGTTCTACAAGGTGATGTGGTTTTGAAAGGGAATAAGATCGCGGTCGATGGCAGTGTGATGTCTGAAATATTATGTCATCTTGATCTGGAGAAATATTTTGATAAATTGCATTATGAGGATTGAAGTATTCCTGTGATATTCCAGAACACTTGCAGTTGAGAAATAAAAGAGAGGCCTTCGGGAACGCTAAAACTTTTCGATGATTGGCGATTGAATATTGAACCACTGCTACAGCTGCAACTAAATCTTGATTGTATCGTTATTGTTGGTGACTGAAAATGCAGTCATTGATTAAAATGAAATAATTAAAATGAATTATGAAATAAAAAGCTGCTTTTAGATTGATTAGTTAATTCAACCATTATATGACGATGATAAAGAAAATAATGAAAAATTACATTTAACTCGCGCTTGAACAAAGTCGTTTTACTCGACTTAAATATAATGCTTCAAATTTCTAAATTAACCTAACCTAGGTTAAAGCCTTGAGCCATCAATATAAATCTAGCAAAATACATACAAAAAATATTGCATTATATCCAAAATTTTGAAATCTATGCCAGAGCTGCCATTCGAGAATAAACTAGAAAATGAAATTGTACATCTGAGAAGTAGCTAAAGGGTTTATTAGGCTCTACGTTACGCCACTCAAAATACCATGTGAGGGCAACCTTTAATTTTCCTGAAACATTTTCGCTTTTGTTATGCGTTCGTTTAACCTTTAACTGTTTGTGATAATATATTTGGTACATTATCTCGGCAAAAGTGAAATACCGTTATATTATTGATATTTAGCCATCAAAATGTATATTTTAAAACCAGCTTGTTTAGTGTGATATATAAATGTCAAAGACTTACCGAAATGACGCATAAGGCCAATCAAAAATTGCAAAGACAATCGACTCCGCTTCGACATGGATTGTTGATGAATGACCAACTCTTTGCAAACGGTTTCCAAATTTGGGTTCAATGCTGCCGATACCTGAATTGTACCTATTCTGTTAATAATGGCTCTTTGATAGCAATAATTGCATTTCTCCATTTCTCTCACATAAGGTTGCCTTGGTGTTACTGGAATCATTGTGTTCCATTTCCCTTGAGCGCACTTGCAGCCTTTGTAGCGTAACTCACGTAAGGCATATTTTCATATCTGGGAAAGTTAATTACATTGCATCCAACTTTATTTAGACTTACATAGCTGCGATTTAATAAATCTGGTGGATCGCTATTAATGAGGCATGGTTGTGCGGAGCAGCGTGTTGCATTGTAAAATGATCATTTTCGCAGTATTTCATGATGTTTTGTCTGTAACTTGAGTGTCCAATAAAAATATTAGATTCCTGCAATAGCTGTGGCTGCTGAACAAATATAATATCCAGCACGACCATATCTTAATGAGTAGTCGTTGAGAAAAGTCGTCAACGGACACTTATCACTACTGGAATAGATTCACCTTTATCAAACCTAGATATGGGAGAATAGTTATGAATATTTTAATGCATTTGATTCAAAGTCGAATGTGTACCCCAAACTTTGGTAAAATACTTAGTTTTCATGCGTTCCAAAGCTAGCATTTTGAATGAATAACGAAATCCACCAAACCAATTCCGTAACCAACACAATACGCATATTGCTTTATATCCAAAACAAAGAAAATGAGAATCGCAACGGTAACAGCCATAAGGAAAATCTGCAATTATTAATTTAAAAAATTATAAATAAACTTTTAAAACAACAAAACAGCATATGCTGGTGTGATGAGTCCCATATTGTCAAGTTCCGAGTAGCACCGCTCTTAGGGAGGCAGTAAAACCGATCGTAACGACTTATGCGCTAACTGTTGATATTCCTTCGTATCCTCATTATAAATAAAACCGACTTCAGAATATTGTAATTTATTGCACAAAAAGTGCAATATACCAAATTGCTTCTGGTTCTATTAATAAGATACTCTGCATATAGATACATATTTACAGAGCCTTTCAGTTTTGCAGCAATGGCTTAAGCGATCAATGCAAGTCTTAATGACATAATCCAATTTCATCTCCAATATGCACAGCATTATTTCGGCAAAGGTACGATCATTCAATAGGCTTTGAGCTCATCGGGAATAGTTGGCTTGCTATCAAAATTGAATAGCATTGCCACCAAACTAGGAATTGAGGAATCTCATCGCACCTCTTTTGAATGAGGTCTTCAGCCCAAGAAAAATAAGCCATTTTGATTTTCTGGCATTGTGGATGTTAGCTAAAGGCACCAAATCATGTATCTGGCTGTTCATCGATTCGGTTACAACAGTAATTATAATAGGTTTTGGCTCTAGTGTTTTAGTTCAAAGAGATTATTCTTCTGTCTCAGCTTGTTCCTAAAAGCGATGTTGTGTCGTCAATTATGTCATAAGTTTTCTCTAAATTCTATTCTTTTCAAGTTCGTTTAAGTTTTACTTACCAAACACCCTACATATCTATTTTCAAGCCTATTTTCGGTTGATGTTTACTCGCAATCCAAACAAACTTTGAACTGACGAACAAAATGATATTTTAAACCAATAAATATATCATATTGCCCAACAAGTAGGTAGGCTTCAAGGATAAAAAGATTTGATAATAGCAGCGCTTCATCCTTCATATCTGGTCTTCTTCACAATTTGTACCTGCTTCATCTATATAGCCGAAGAATAATAATAAGCCAGCCACTAAAAATTATAACACTAAATGATATAAATATAAAATTTAGCTCGTATTTGCTCAAACCATATAGTGAATTTTTGGGTTGCCGAAGCTATGTACTTTTGTAGCAGTCAAACATTTGATAGACAGAAATCTTCAACAAAAGAGATTAATACAATAAACTACCTTCGCTATTTGTTAACACGAAATCGAGAAATAGACTTGTTTAGCTAGCGTACGCTAAATGTGTAGAAGTAGCCTATTCTTCTAGCTAAATTGTATACCACATTCTAAACGTTTAATGTCTAAAATAGCGTTTAACGCTTAGCGTGTGTTCAAAAAATCCTGTAATGTTTCGTTATAAACAATTTCAAGTGTTTCGAGCTGTTTGCCAAGGTACAAACTTAAACAAAAATTTGTTCAGTAGCTCAGAGGTTAGGACTCCCACCTATCAAGCCAATGATCCTAGCTCAAATCTCTGAGCGGAGAAGTTTATTTTAACGATAATGAATTCAATGGAGCCACAGCCACCATTTGTCATTGGGTTAATTAATGACACTTTCTTCAAAACGGTCGGTATTAAATTGTAACAAGACTGCTAGACCTTATAAAAACTCAATGTGTTAAGAGTCGGCTCAATAACAAAAACCAAAAAAGAGTGTACGAATAACTTGTCTATTATACCAAATTGTATTAAATCATTTGAAGGTGAATTACAAGTCGTCAACTTAAACTCAGTTTTAAGATCCACTCAAGTGAATTTAAATAAAAAATGATATCAGCATTATCAAAATAAACCTAAACTAAGTTTAAGTGCCAAAATATTAAATTTATCATTAATTACTGGCTTACTTTCAGAGATGGAATTGAAATTGAAAATAATCTTGTATTTTGAAATGTACAAAATATCATACAATATTTGTGGGAATGCCAGCAATAGCCTTTAAACTTTTTGTGTATATATCGATTTTATATTTGATCAAAATATGATCTATTTATTTATTGAATGTTTCTTTATGTCCTAAAAGTCAGTCCCTTTGGAAGCTTTCAATGGATTCAAACTCAAACATGTGAGTCAACAGATTATTTAAGGTCAACCACCCGAGAACGAATCGATGAACTTCTCAGAAAAATTAGATACAAGATAAGTATTATACACATACCACTATTGGTACCAGTGATCTCTTCAAATTACCTACCAGCTAACACCCTGAGACACTCTGATAGTATTCAATCGTTCCTTCAAAAGACTAACAGTGACTATGTTGTAAACGCAACTTATTGACGCCAGATTTCTCTTCAATGTCAATTTTTTTTCATTGATCAAGAACTGGCTTACCAAAAGAACCAACAAATTTTGAGAATACTTACTTGAGGGAAAGTCTGTGTGAAACCAGTATATTACGAAATCTAAAAGGTTTTCGCATTGATGTCCTGCAATGACAACCCCCATGTTATTGACATTCCCAAAAAGTTTGAAGTAAAACAATATCCTGAATATCTGATCCTTCCTTAGCAGCATGCAGTGACTAAGAATTCATAAACTATTAACTTTTATCACAAACTATTGCTATCAAACTTACAAGTGCAAATACCGGTGCATACATTCCAAAGGATGCTATTCCCGAGGTCAATACAAGAATTTTCACTGTGAATGATTTCATTGGCAACATGTCAGCGATAGATCTTCTAAGTGATCGTAGAGTAGATGTAGACTTGCTTGGTAGCTTCTCTTCATCTTAAATAAGTGTTTCAAAACCACCTGCAACAATAATCAACAAACCTTTTCCTTTGGTTTTTCAAATGCTGAATAGCTCTGCGTTGAGGATGATAGAGTGGCTGGTCTATACAATAATCCCATAAAAACTAGCTGAAACTAAAGCAGCCACAACCTGTAACCCTAGTCGCCATCCTATTTTTCTGTTTAAGATGTTTTAATATAAATAGTTTCGAAATCTTACAGACAAACCTACCCTACCCTTCTTTGAAGATGGTTGAAAATAATGCTATTCCTTACCTCCAGACATGGCCACCATTTCGACGAAATGACGATATTTTTTGAAATAATTTCCTAGCATTATAGTTGACGATTCTCTGACCATTGAAGTCTGATTCCGACCACGAAACCTAAACATTGACATTTATATAAAAAGAAATTTTAAGATTGCATGCTGGTCAGCTTACAATAGCTGAACACCACTGTCCCAGTTGTGTTGCGAAAGATGTAAACAGGATACCAAGCGGTAAGACTAAACCTCCGACAACAGCAAGCAACCGTGTGATTTTTTTCACAAAAGCCACTACTAACGGGTAGAAATCATTGACACAGACCAGCTTAAAGATCCCAACCATTCTGGATAAAAAAAAAGATAATAAAATAAGAAAATTTACAGGCTTAAACCAGGATTAAACGTGTAACACATTACCGATTTCAGTGTCATGGTGAAGATGCTGCACTGTATAAAAGAGAAGTAGCCCATGAGACAACTGGAGCCCAGAGGTTATAACGTGCGTTAAAAGGAAATTCCGCAAATAATCCAACCCCAGCCACCATCTGGATAGTAGTGCTGAAAAACATTAAAAAAAAAAAAACTAAATTTATTTGTATTTACGATTATGTACTTAAAACTTATCAAAAACTTAGAAGTTATTTGAAAGTGATAGTTTAGTATTAAATACAAGATGCTTACTTCATCTAATTTTAAAGCGATCTGCTCGAAATATTGTCATTTGTTTTGCAAAAAGGACAAAACTTGACTGGAAATTTTCTCAATTTTCTTCTTTTTGTTTATAGGATTGAAAAGAAACTAGCTGTTTTGGTAAGTATTTAACCCATTTTTTTTCGCATCTCGAAATGGCAAAATTTTGACTGTGTTAAATGGCTCAAAATATACGGCTGTATCTTGTAAGAGCCACTGGTGTAGGTAGATTTCTTTAAAGCATATGAAATCTGCCTTATCCTGACAGGTTTGAGATCAAACGTAAGCTCGTAAACAGTGGAAAATACCATACTGTATTCCCATTTCCATTTGACCTAACAAGTTAAAGCTATAAACTCATATCCTTAATCAAAATTTATAGAAAACTGGTAATGATCCAAAGAAAGATAAATATATGTTTCTGTAAATATTTTCTCTCTTTTCATAGACCAGCCACTATTTTGTTTCAAAATTTCAGACCGATTGGTGTAAAATTACACTTGTTATCAAAATATATATATATATATATATATATATATATATATATATATATATATATATATATATATATAGATAGATAGATAGATAGGTAAAACCGGAAAGCGGAGCTGTGCTCGGCACCCGGCACTCATGTAAGCTCGCTTTGTATGCTTGCAGACATATTACTCATCGTTTTAAGCGAAATGGAACTAAACGACTTTTCCCAACTTCGCGCTTTTGGGCCCAGACATACACTATCCTGAAAATGTCGTCAAAATCTGTCGAGCCGTTTCCGGATCGTTCCGGCAAATATTATTTGTACATCATCCATTTTCTCGTTTATAAATTATTATATTATATGTACATTATATGTACAAATATTATATGTTCATAATCTATGTTCTCGTTTAATATATAAGATACATATTTATATATATAGTTATATATATACATATATATATATATATGTATATATATATATATATATATATATATATATGTAGTATATATATATATATATATATATATATATATATATATGCCTAAAACCGGTTTTTCGCAAAACTATTTAGAGTCCTAGGATATCATAAAGAACAACTGCATTAAATTTTTCTAAAGCTGCAATTTGGTACCCACAATAACAGCAATAGATAGAATTTCTCTTGGAAATCTACCAAAAAAGGAACTTATACTAAATTTTGAAAAATACAGCAAAATCTTGTTTTAATATCCCTAGAACTTGAATACGTTATTTGACCAGACCCAGCTGTAACAAGGCTGACGGTGTATGTTTGTATACACATATAATAATATATATATATTTATAGATAAATATATATATATATATATATGAAAGTATATATATACTTATACATATATGTATACATTAATATACATTTTGTGTTTATAGTAGCCTTTACCTGTCTGATATGCTAGTATCCACGCCAGATCTCCGCAAGGCAGGGATATTACGGTGTAATATATTAAAGTCACCTTCTAAGTCCTTCCGGAAATGCTGAGTCATCTTCATCAGTAATTCTATTCACATTCATATACTAAAAATTAATTGCTAGTTTGTAATTATTAAACAATTTGATTTATGTTTACCAGCATAGCATCCAGTAGTAGGTACTTTCTTATGAGCTACACCACCATAATAAGGAGAGTGTAAGACAGAGATGTTTGTTTTGATGTAACTTGCACTGACTACGAAACGGGGTAAAATTTGATGTGGCTGAAAATATTTTGATATTTTCCCTGCAGTCCCTACACTCGGGTTTAATTTTGAATGAAAGCGACAAAAATTCACTGGTTTTGAGGGATAGCAGCTGGCTGGCTCGCCACCTTAGAATAATTGACTATGGTAAGGGCAATCAGGCTGTGTTACAAACATATTTGCCAGCTTCATGGTCGTAAACATTATCAATGCCTGCATTCGTCAAAGCGGATACTGAGTTTGACAGCTGATTGGGAAATACGATGTTTCCATTTGAATATTTATCATTCTTACTAAATCTAGTTAACTTTTGATTATTTCTAGAAGTATTTCGGTCCAAAGATGAGGGCGAAGTTAACTTAAACGACTTATGTCCAATATGGGATATTTCATTTTCACGAATGTACTGGTCTGTTTTGTGGTTGGGAATAGTTTTACATTTAGGTTTATGCAAAGCCTTAGTTGGTTCCATTGTATTGCCAGATTTTGCTACTACGACGATAATCGTGGACAAGATACCCACCAGAGTAGGGGACGATCGTTAAAACGGCAATTGTAGCACTGGTACTTGTCTAAATTCGAATCTCTTTCAGGTGCTGTGGATTCAAACCTTTGATGTGGACTAAGGATATTACAGGTGCAATTATTCTGTGTTTGTCACACTGCCGAATAAGGTCCCGAAACTAAAGAGCTATTTTCGCAATCATACAGACTTGCATTTTGAATTGGATTTTGTCGAATTTTTGGCAAATATTGATAGTGCTGTAAACCTTGATTTTTGTAGTGATGATGCTGACAACCGCGTGGTGGCTGGTTCAACTGTGGACAACTATTGTATAGTAATGAGTCTTTCAAGTGGCTATTATGATAGCCTTCCATTGCTATATTTGGTTTCCTGTCCACCGAAAAGGAGGCTCGATCGCTGCAATCGCATTCACAACTACAATTAACTAACATCGCATGAATGTGAAACCAAGTATTGCAGATCTGTGAAATCACACCTTTAATCCTCATCATGGAAAATCTTCGCTTTATAAATTTAAAATGGTTAAGCTGAAAAGTTTAAACAAAATATTAGAATTATTATACAAATAGCTATTTATATAATATTTATACACAGATATCAACTTTTTCGGTACAATTAAACTTTGTTTTGGGAAAAACGAATTAAGCTTATTAATTTTGTCTGGTTATCTTAACGATTTGACTTCTTTTGCTATATAATCTAGGATTATTCGTTTTGCGCGAGTTTTGAATGTGATTTTGTTATGCTTTAGCAGACGCCAAAAGGGATTGTTACTACCCTTATAATGCCAAAGCACGGCGCCACTATGTTTTATTGGCTTTTATAGGATAAAGAAGATATTTATTTACACGTAAGTCTTAAGTCAGGCCATAGTTACCTGGAAAATCAAAGCCAGACAGGTTGTTCCACATCCCAGCTGTGCGATTGAAGAACGAATTTTTAAATTCTGCAACGTAAAGCGGAAGTAGTTGAAGACTGTGTTCGTGCGAGGAAGAAAAGCGGGTATTTCGCGGGAATGTGCTTTTGGGAGGGATACATTCGTCGTCCTGCCTAGTCAAGTTGAGACACCTACGATGTTCCAGACTGCATCCCTTTGGTAATATTCAAATCACCGATGAGCCTGAAAGCCTTCCTCTGGACCCTGTCAAGAAAAGAAAGTGAAGTTTTTCCAGTCCGCCCAAACAATAGAATTATACTCCATCTTCGGTCTAATATATGCCTTACAAATAGTAGTCTATGGAAAGAAATACTTTTTACATCGCTTAAGAAATCCAAGCCCCTAGAAGTTTTTTTGCAATTTTAAAGACATGTTCATTCCAACGCAGCCCGCACATCGACATGCCAAAACTGACAGATTTTCCTCTCCCCTAATGGTGCAACATTCATTAAGAGCTGTCGAGAAGCAACTCTTTTCTTACAAGAGAGGAGGCAGTGCTGTGTCTTAAAAGAGTTGAATTCCAGCGGGTTTTGTTTCCCATTCAATAATTCTTTGTCGAAGTCGCAAAGGAATCGAACATTTCTACGCTTCGATCTCCGCCATAGACGGTTGGTCCTTAAATTAGAAATTCATGTGAGAAGCTAAGCGTGCTGCCATCAGCAAAGGAGTGAATTGTATTAGAAGTGGCTGATAGAGGTCATTAATGAATATGAGGAAAAGGGCGGGGACAAACCGATCCCTGAGGGACTCCCGCAGACGGAACAATCGAATGTTTTAAATAATTATTCAGACCCGTCCAGTCAGCTGTTCGTAATTGTTATTTGTATGAGTAACACCGAAGGCCTAAAACCCAAACATTTTCTTCAATATTTCAAAATAATATATATCAAAATATAGGTTAACTTAAGCGTCTGGTGGAGGCATTGCAACCATGCAATCCTTCTTTAAATGCTTAATGGTTTTCAACCTATTGATGACGTCTTCAAGACATAAATACAATGTTTCTTATGTATATACATTTCAGCAATTCCTTGATAAATTGTTTGAAAAATGTCCGAGTTAAACGTTATTTACGAGCACAATATTTTTAGTGACTCTTATACGATCTCCTCCGGGCTCACTCTCGTGCTCATCTCTGTAAATGAAGCAGTCGCCCTAAGTCTGTCCTTTCTAATTATGTGGCCTACATGCCATACTAACCAAAGTTTGATCTATTTTGAACTCCATTCCCTATTATGTGTTGTTGAATGATCAGTTGTCCCTTGATGGTACATATACTGATAATGATCTACTATTTCTACTTATTCATGTCGATACTCTAATTTAATACTGCTCTGTTGGGGAAGGTTCTTTGAAGGAACCTCAATGACATAGAGATATCAAAAGTGCTTAGTTCAATGAGTTTTTGCATCTGACGCTCAGATTAAACGGTCAGTACGGGAGAACTTAAAAACTACTTTGCACTTTAATTTTTACCTTCCAATGGATATAAAATTTATAAATTTCAGGTCGAATGCAAGTCAGATTAACTTGCGATTTGTAACAAGTTTGCTTCCAATGATTATATTCTCGAATTCACATTTTCAATCATTATATTACTACGTCAACTTTTCAAAATGTTGGAAGATCACTAGATTGTTCTTTTAGCTGCTTCAAATCCAATAATGTTTTTGTAGACCTATTAGTTTCATCCGGAAAAGGCTTCGGAGAGACTAATGGTAGACGAGATGGTGAATTACATTGATGGAAATATGCTCATATCGAGATGTCAACTTGGTTTTAGATATGGTCATTGTTTTTCGCGCCATGCAAAAGCTGTGGGATATATAAACGGTGGCGGTAGGGATTGTATGCCACCAAAACTGAGGTGGTACTTTGGTTTTGGGAATATATCGGTTAAGTTTTTACATATAGCACCAGATAGATCTCAAAAAATGCAACGGGGAGCGTGTGTTCTTCAGGGCTATGTTAACATGTCAATGCAGATTTTACTTCAATATATAGGTAATTGATTGATAATGGTCTTCTTAAACCCTTCTAATATATGTCAATTATTATAACAAATTGTTCGGTACTATTGGATGTTATTCCTCCAGTTTATCTAGGAAGTACTAAAACTGTGCGTTATGCCTTGGACCTTAAGATTAACACCAAAATATTTTGTCTTATCACGTTAAGTATATTACTAGCGTTTCTATGGTTTGCATTTCTCTACTGCCTTGCTTATATAGCTACGAAATTGCAACTTTTAAGAACTCTTATAGTGCCTATTTACTAATTGTGCGGTAGTAAATTTTCATATGACACGCATTCCAACGAAAACTTTATGTGGCATTTAAAGATTCAGTTAGATACATTTATGGATTCCGTAGTTATAAATTTAACTCAGTTATGAATTAATATATAATTTCCAATTAATTAAAATTTAAAACTAAAAGTAATAATTTAATATGCATTTAAATGAAGAGTTGAATCCAGATACTCGTAGTTTGATTATGTCGACATTTTTGATATTTTATTTTACTTTATCGCGAAGCAATTATGCTGTGTTTATGTGTGTCTTTTTTGCTTTCCGTCCGTGTCTTTTGTAATTTTTATGGTGAAACTAAATTAATTTGTTTGCCAATGACTAGGCTATTAGTTATTACCTTTGTTAAAAAAAAATATCTAGTTGTTTATATTAAAAAAGTCAGTAATGTGCTAGTTTGTTTAGCTTATTTTTTCGGAGACATTTTTGTAAAATTAAAAATAACTATGAAAAGCCAAAATCCTGAAAAATCGTACATGTTCATTCTCATTCACAAGATAGCGTACATAATTGACTAATGTTGCAAAAGTTTTCAAAGCTTATAACAACTTATGTCACATTTAATATTGAAAAAGTTTTTTTTTTTTTTCAGATCGCATCTGAATAAAATATTTACTGAGCCTGCAAACCTACAACAAAGTGCAATCTTGTAGAATTTCAAACGCACTTTTCAGCGCACACACGTCTGTCTGAAAATAATTCCGTCATAAAAACTTAAATTATGGCTTGGTCCCATTTTGAATTAAATAAAATTGAAATGTTTATTCGTTGGCATTGGTTTTACAGATACCGTTGCTGATGCATGAGTATTCGTTGTGGTTGTTGTTAATATTTTTAAAATTTTTGCAACTATTTTTGTAATTTTGTGCGACAAAGTCTTGAGGTCAGGATAAGGATTTCCACGAAAACATGCCGATGAATGCTAATGCTTTGTTTTCGGCTGGAAGATCTTAACAAATCTCTTCTTGGTCTCACAATCAAGATTGATGTCAATTAAAAACTCATACTGTAAAAGTTCTTTCATCAATCCACACAACCACCAACTTCCCAAACACTTATGTGAGTCAGGGTTTTCGTTGTCACTCACCTTACCTTTTTAGACAGTAAGATGTTTTAGTCTTAAACTCTCATCACATTAATATATTTGGGTCTTTAATGGTCGGATGAGAGTTGGTTGATTGCTTAAAATCCAACCTACATTGAAAAGGGACAAAAACTCTGTCTAAATTATATTTAGCTCCTTAATTATAACGAAAATATTGATTATGTATAAGGTAGATTTATAGTACTTTTCGGATGACTCGTAAACAAAAATACTAGGTACGAGATATAACCCATGAAAGTTAATATATATGACGGAGATACAATGTTTTCCACTCTTTTCAATGAATTCGTATTAAAAAAAAGAAAAAAGTGTATCAATTTAAGCTCTAACTTGTTCCTTAGAACAATTTTCGACAAATAAAACAACAACAAAAGTTATAAAAATAAAATTATTTTATTGTATTTTAATAGATTACCATTAGGTGTATCATATAGTTAACTTACATCTCAAAAAATGCAACCGGGGAGCGTGTGTTCTTCAGGGCTATGTTAACATGTCAATGCAGATTTTACTTCAATATATAGGTAATTGATTGATAATGGTCTCTCTTAAACCCGTAAGGATATGTCAATTATTATAACAAATTGTTCGGTACTATTGGATGTTATTCCTCCAGTTTATCTAGGAAGTACTAAACTGTGCGTTATGCCTTGGACCTTAAGATTAACACAAAAAAAATATTTTTGTCTTATCACGTTAAGTATATTACTTAAGCGTTTCTATGGTTTGCATTTCTCTACTGCTCTTTGCTTTATATAGCTACGAAATTGCAACTTTTAAGAACTCTTATAGTGCCTGCATTTACTAATTGTGCGGTAGTAAATTCTTTCATATGACACGGCATTCCAACGAAAACTTTATGTGGCATTTAAAGATTCAGTTAGATACATTTATGGATTCCGTAGTTATAAATTTAACTCAGTTATGAATTAATATATAATTTCCAATTAATTAAAATTTAAAACTAAAAGTAATAATTTAATATGCATTTAAATGAAGAGTTGAATCCAGATACTCGTAGTTTGATTATGTTGACATTTTGATATTTTATTTTACTTTATCGCGAAGCAATTATGCTGTGCTTATGTGTGTGGGTCTTTTGCTTTCCGTGTCTTTTGTAATTTTTATGGTGAAACTAAATTACTTGTTTGCCACGACTAGGCTAAGGTTATTACCTTTTGTTTAGAAAAAAATATCTAGTTGTTTATATTAAAAAGTCAGTATCGCAATGTTAGTTTGTTAGCTTATTTTTCGGAGACATTTTTGTAAAATTAAAAATAACTATGAAAAGCCAAAATCCTGAAAAATCTGCATTCTCATCCACAAGATAGCGTACATAATTTGACTAATGTTGCAAAAGTTTTCAAAGCTTATAACAACTTATGTCACATTTAATATTTGAAAATAAGTTTTTTTTTTTTTCAGATCGCATCTGAATAAAATATTTACTGAGCCTGCAAACCTACAACAAAGTGCAATCTTGTAGAATTTCAAACGCACTTTTCAGCGCGCACACATCGTCTGTCGAAAATAATTCCGTCATAAAAAACTTAAATTATGGTTTGGTCCCATTTTGAATTAAATAAAATTGAAATGTTTATTCGTTGGCATTGGTTTTACAGATACTGTTGCTGATGCATGAGTATTCGTTGTGGTTGTTGTTAATATTTTTAGAAATTTTTGTAATTATTTTTGTAATTTTTGTGACAAAGTCTTGAGGTCAGGATAAGGATTTCCACGAAAACATGCCGATGAATGCTAATGCTTTAAGTTTTCGGCTGGAAGATCTTAACAAATCTCTTCTTGGTCTCACAATCAAGATTGATGTCAATTAAAAACTCATACTGTAAAAGTTCTTCATCAATCCACACAACCACCACTTCCCAAACACTTATGTGAGTCAGGGTTTTCGTTGTCACTCACCTTACCTTTTTTGACAGTAAGATGCTTTTAGTCTTAAACTCTCATCACATTAATATATTTGGGTCTTTAATGGGTCGGATGAGAGTTGGTTGATTGCTTAAAATCCAACCTACATTGAAAAAGGGACAAAAACTCTGTCTAAATTATATTTAGCTCCTTAATTATAACGAAAAATATTGATTATGTATAAGGTAGATTTATAGTACTTTTCGGATGACTCGTAACAAAATAATACTAGGTACGAGATATAACCCATGAAAGTTAATATCTGACGGAGATAATGCTTTATTTTCCACTCTCTTTTCAATGAATTCAAAATAAAAAAAAAAAGTGTGTATCAATTTAAGCTCTAACTTGTTCCTTAGGAACAATTTTCGACAAATAAAACAACAACAAAAAGTTATAAAAATAAAATTATTTTATTGTATTTTAATAGGATTACTATTAGGTGTATCATAATACATAATTAGAGACAAAAAATGTCCCTAGTCAAGCCGCATTTGAAAGCTAGGATTACACAACCAAAAATCAGGTTTTAGGAGGATAAATGATATATGAGACAAATTTGATTTAAAACGTTCAAGAGGTTCAAGTTTCTTTAGTAATTAAAAACTCAACTCTATTGCATCCAGTTAATCTTCGCAACAAAAAAAATTTTCAGCCAGTCAACCAAATTTGCTGTAATGGACCGACTCAGACGGTATGTCATTTTAACTGAATTAGGCTGCTAATGGTTCTAACACCCCTCCCGAAAAGCTAAAAGCAAAACTTCTCGTTAGTTTTTTATATGTTGGCTCTGAAACGCAGTGCAAAGCGGTTTTATACGTTGTGATGCGCATCGCGTATTACCTGAACAATTTTGGCTGCTTAACGCCCTAGAGTAACAGGGGGTTACTCCCCCACAAAATGTTTTTTAGGCCGAGCATAATGTGTTTGTCATATCGCTATTCACAAAACTTGATATGGATATTTAATATGAAGGTAGTATGGATAAATCGGCAGGATATATATATATATATATATATATATATATATATATATATATATATATATATATATATATATATATATATAATATATATGATATTACATAATATACATATATATAATATATATATGTATATATATATATATATATAGTAGAGTATATATATATATATATATATACATATATATATATATATATATATATATATATATATATATATATATATTCAAATGAATTTATAGAAGAATTAACCATCCATAATGCATGAGCACTTTCCGCAACTGTCTGGCGGTCCTTCACCCAAAAGCATCGTATGGCCACTTTTATTAACTTAACAGATTCGATTGCATCCAAACGAAAAAAGAGGTTCAACAGTATCAGTGGAGATTGTTACTTTCTGATTGCGAATGCTTTCATAACTCGCATCCAAAACCGATAAAAATATATCCAAAATTTATCCAATTTCATTTTCTAATCAAAATCGACTTGGAACATTTTTAAAGCAAAATTATTCCATTTCCTGCTTCCCATTTAAATTTCGCCATCAAACTGTAGGTATATTACAATACAAACACATACACAAACACGCTCACACCTCTAGTGGATGTATCTGCAGAATGGATGCACAAGCTGTTTTGTATTTTTTACATCCGAACCGAGTACATACAGATTTTTTCATCTTTTATCCTCAACAGGAACTTTGTTCTAACATTTAGGACATTTTCTATTGTTTTATTGAATAGATACACTTTCTCAACAAATCCGGGCCACTTAACGTTGAAAATGTATCTTTATATATATATATATATATATATATATTATATATATATATATATATTTACATACAGGTGTTAAATGATTACGTAAGAACTTTTAGTTTTTAAATAATGCAAACGAAACTGATTATTCGAAATCAAACACTCTATATCTTAATTTCACCTACCATTTACTTACTTTTAGCCGTTGTTTCAAAAGTTTTTACTGTGTCACCCCACTTTATATGACAGAAACACTATTTCAAAACCTAGAGCGCAACATATGCTTCAAATTTTCATCAAAAGTACAATTTTAACAAAAATATATTTTTAACTAAAGGGTTGTGCAACGAATAAAAGTAAGTAAATAGTTGGCGAATTTATGATACAACGAGACGTTCCAAGCGATTGGTGTTTTACAAATCACAGTAAACTTTCGCTAAGCTCGAATTTAAGTGATATCAAGTTTAAAGAAAATAATTAAACTTTTAGACACAAAATGGTATTTGACCAGTTTCACCTAAGGCTGCTGCCAAGTAAGCTCGGTAATCTCTTTGCTAGCTACAAGTATTAATCTGCTTATACGGAAAATATTCAATGTTGCATTTAAAAGGCTAACCAGAAAGCAAGCAAAACTGAAATGTTTTAACCGTGTTTTAGAGCCTTAAGCAATGACGTTCTTTTTGAAAAATTATGCAAAATTTAAACGTTTTGCTTAACGTCTTTAACCTCTTCTTCCAACAAAAGAATATCAAAATAAGCATTTGAGCTATAGACTGTTGCTAACGAAACCTTGGTATGTCTTAATACACATAGTATTTTTATTTAGATTTCCAAAAAATTCTACCTGCAACTGGTACCAAAACGCAACTGGAAAATTTTGAAGTTTTTTTTTTTGGACCTAAGGGTGAGAAAAGAGGGAATTTTCGAAAACACATATTAGACTATAACCCTTTAGAATGAAAACAAAAATTTCATTTTTGTTTTATGCATCAAAGTAAGTTAAAAATTTAAATATAGGGCATTTTAATAGCTCGAAAACTTAGAGGAGAAATGTCGAATAAACAGTTTTTGTCATTAGCGCCTTATAGTTTTATTATATGCGCTAATTTTTTTTTTCCGCATTTGAGTTTTACAATTTTCCAAGGAAAACATTTGCAAAGTCATAACAATTTGTTAGTTTCCAGTAATTTAGAGTAAAACATGTTCAAGTTTAAAGTTATATATTTCAGTAAAATTCCCCGTCTGCTAATCTCTTTGTACTAGAACAACAAAGTAATTATTTTATCTCGTTACTTTCTTTTTTTTAGTATTTAGAACCGACTGTGCTTTTTCATAGCTACAATGGATTCGGCATAAATCATTATAACCCGGTGCAAAAAATATTATACTCAATAAACAGCTTAAAATTGTACATCTGTTTCTGTTTTTATTGAATTGTATCAAATTGTTTAACGATATAACGATTTGGCATAAGCTCGTGAGCCTGAACATTGACATCGTTTTCTGTATTTACAAAGGACGTTTATTCACAGCACAGCGGCCTACTACGGGTGTCACACAATCCTGTCACGGTAAAATAGTATAGGATTAGAAAAGAGGTATGTATGAACTCGGGTTTTGAAAAGATGTAGGTTCTAACTGCTTGCGAATACAAAGTTAGATAGATCGTTCGACATTTGGCTGTGCATTTGAAAAATACATTTTCGAACAAATCAGTGTGACAATTATGGGGAATGAGCATATAGGAGGGATAGATCAATACAACTCTGAAGAGTTGTGATCCCAGAAACGATAGAAAGAAAATAAACATTAAAAATGCCTACGAGGTTTCAAGAAGCTGCATTAAATTAGTAATTTTCAAATCTCAAATTAGTTTAAAATCACTTTACTGAACTTTGTTAAGAAAATCATATGGTTTTTCTAGTGCCTCTTCAAACAAATTATAATCCATCTTCGATCTAATATTATGTCCTATAAATATTTGGTAAGTCAGAGAGAATGAAATATTTTATTGCAGCGCTTAGGATATCCAAAACCCCAGAAGCCTCCTTCGTAATTTTTAAAAATGATCATTACATGGTACCCTTCTTCATACCAAGAACAGAATCTGAAACTGCTCAAAGACCACAAGAGCATGTAGAAGACCATTATCAGTATTTTGAAAAGTTCAAATAGCCCTAACAAACCCTTCAAAGACTTCCAAACAATATTTTGTAGCTTGTAAAGAGACTTAGCTTAACTTTTGCGCTAAAATCAATAAGTATGTGTGGTTTTCAACAAGCTGAGCTCGAACTCTTAGCAGCGGTATATTTAACTTACCCTTTTTTCGTGCCAAAAATTCAAAACAATAATATTTTACAATCTTTTATTAAATTCATTATTTATCTTAGATTAAGTAACAGGTAACAAATCAATTTAAAAGCCTAGTGAATATTATGGTCTCCTGTTTGAATTTTCATATATTGTGCGCAATGTAATATTACAATTTTAATTAATAAATTTTTTATAACCCCTTATTCATGGTATTAACTCTAAAAATTTTTTAATTTTATAGGAAATAGTAGTTGATGCCACAGATATGGTTTAAATATTTACGCCATTAACCCTAACTACAGAAACAAGTAAAACATAAAATTCATATATATATATATATATATATATATATATATATATATATATATATGTATATATATATATATATAAATATATACAAATATATATATACATATATTTACATATGTATATATATACAATATATATGTATATATATATAGAGATAATATATATATATATATATATATATATATATTGTGAGAAATATAATAGTCTTAATTGGCATATGATATGTTTTGCAGGATTCAAAACATACAAATATTTTAAGAACAAAAAAAAATTTATAATGTGCTCTTAAGAACCACGTAAATAGCATGCTTCCAAAATTGCTTTCTAATTGTTTTCAAAAAATGTTTTGCTTATTCGAAAATTTTGAGAGTAGGTACCGATTTTGCGTAGTTTTCATTCGTGACACAGAGGTTTTGCTACTTAAATTGATTTAAGTTTAATCAACCAATAATGGCGATCTTCATAAACTAATACAAAGAAAACTTGGATAGATAAACCTGAAGATATGGTATCTTTGAAATAATCGTAATGAAAGCGTAGAAATACGGAACGTACAAGAAATTATAATACCGCTGCCGCTGAGATATGTTATCGGCAATGAGAAAATGGTACACTTATGCATACAAATGTATTTAGTTGACATTTCAACAATCCGTTTCGTGAAATCTAACCGACCTTAATAATTTAAATTTCGACTTAAGCTTCTTATAATTTTGCGCTCTTATTGTATTTACCTAATATTAATACATAACAAAAGTGTTTTTAATTTTAAAGCATAGTGTTAGTCATTTTACTATAAAGAAACTTTGAATTCTAGTTTCCCGCCATCAATTTAGTGCATATTTAATATTTAAACATTTATAACTTATTTTATTGTATTAAAATTTAATTGCATAAAATCAATAGAATTTGTCAGTTTTCTTAGAGCAAAAGTATAAAAATCTAGATTTAAAATTAATCAAAAATTAAATTTTACTTTTACATTATTTTTTAAAATTGTCAATGGTTCTTAAACATAGTATGGGACGAATTGTTGATTTAAAATATTTTATGAATAGTTGTTTGCTGAATGTAATGCGAATAAGCGTAAATTGCAAATATTATTGTTTCAAAAGATTGTATATTAAAGAAAATTATTTTTGAGTTTTCTATGGAGTTACGAAGTACTTCTTTCATTTTATGGGTGGACCTTTAGATTCAAAATTGGTTTGCCCATAGCTAAAGCTGGGTTAAGGTCAATCATAGTTCTTGGAGTCATGGCGACAATGCTGGTCCAATTGGTCCTAATATATAAAAACAAATGTATATAAAATTTTAAAAAATTAAAAGAGTAAATTTTTAGACAAAACAGTAACAAACAATCATGCAAGCATAGCATCAACAGCAACATTTATGTATTTATGTAGAAAATATGAGGAATTCATGCAGTAAACAAAAAAATAATAAAATAAACAAACTAGAAGTACCAACAGTTTAATAACTACAAATGAGGGATTGGTTTGAGTTTAAAAATTTAAGTTCTAATTACACACGCACACTCTCATTTTCCTTGTACATGAAGCGCATAGAGATCTGTTGTTTGTTTAGTTTTGTTTAATTATATTGGTGTAGCTTAGTAGAAATTAATGTGATTAGTCGAAACTGAAGGCCATATCTGAAATACAAAACCATGAATAGGTATATTCAGCAAGCACCGAAGCACAAAAACACTAATCAAAACATTAAAATCATTCAAAATATAGAAATAAAACTTTAATTTTTTTTTTAAATATCTGTTATAAAAAATAATCATATAAAAAAGGACATTTGATTTTGAAATAAAAAATCTTACACAAAATATTTAAAACCATGTTAGGACACAATTACTTAGGGTACCACAAAACATAACGTAACAACAAACCTACGAAGCATATTTTAAATACCTTCGAAAGGTCACAACGATGTCGAAAATAATGTATTAAGCATTTATTAGAAATAGCCAATATTTTGAAAGAAAGCCAAATGGCTATCCAAATGGCTGGCGTAAATTTTATTAAAATAACAAAACAATAAGCATTACAACTATCGTTTTCAAAGAAGCCTTCCTTTTACCATCACGTGTCTTTCCAATCATTGTTGAGTATTCATCTATCAATTCGAAGAAAAGAAACATTCAAATTATTTATTTTGCATTTTAAATCGAATTTATGGGGTTTGAAGTAAAACGAAAATGATCTTATTATTTTTTCTTTCTTTCTTTCTTTCTTTCTCTCCTTTCTCTCAATCTATAGCTGCGTTACTACCAAATTTGCTGCTTAAGTAAACGAACTTTAAAAACTATTTTTTAAAATTGTCAATGGTTCTTAAACATAGTATGGGACGAATTGTTGATTTAAAATATTTTATGAATAGTTGTTTGCTGAATGTAATGCGAATAAGCGTAAATTGCAAATATTATTGTTTCAAAAGATTGTATATTAAAGAAAATTATTTTTGAGTTTTCTATGGAGTTACGAAGTACTTTTTCATTTTATGGGTGGACCTTTAGATTCAAAATTGGTTTGCCCATAGCTAAAGCTGGGTTAAGGTCAATCATAGTTCTTGGAGTCATGGCGACAATGCTGGTCCAATTGGTCCTAATATATAAAAACAAATGTATAAAAATTTTAAAAAATTTAAAAGAGTAAATTTTTAGACAAAACAGTAACAAACAATCATGCAAGCATAGCATCAACAGCAACATTATGTGTATTTATGTAGAAAATATGAGGAATTCATGCAGTAAACAAAAAAATAATAATAAAATAAACAAACTAGAAGTACCAACAGTTTAATAACTACAAATGAGGGATTGGTTTGAGTTTAAAAATTTAAGTTCTAATTACACACGCACACTCTCATTTTCCTTGTACATGAAGCGCATAGAGATCTGTTGTTTGTTTAGTTTTGTTTAATTATATTGGTGTAAGCTTTGTAGAAATTAATGTGGATTAGTCGAAACTGAAGGCCATATCTGAAATACAAAACCATGAATAGGTATATTCAGCAAGCACCGAAGCACAAAAACACTAATCAAAACATTAAAATCATTCAAAATATAGAAATAAAACTTTAATTTTTTTTTTAAATATCTGTTATAAAAAATAATCATATAAAAAAGGACATTTGATTTTGAAATAAAAAATCTTACACAAAATATTTAAAACCATGTTAGGACACAATTACTTAGGGTACCACAAAACATAACGTAACAACAAACCTACGAAGCATATTTTAAATACCTTCGAAAGGTCACAACGATGTCGAAAATAATGTATTAAGCATTTATTAGAAATAGCCAATATTTGAAAGAAAGCCAAATGGCTATCCAAATGGCTGGCGTAAATTTTATTAAAATAACAAAACAATAAGCATTACAACTATCGTTTTCAAAGAAGCCTTCCTTTTACCATCACGTGTCTTTCCAATCATTGTTGAGTATTCATCTATCAATTCGAAGAAAAAGAAACATTCAAATTATTTATTTTGCATTTTAAATCGAATTTATGGGGTTTGAAGTAAAACGAAAATGATCTTATTATTTTTCTTTCTTTCTTTTCTTTCTTTCTCTCCTTTCTCTCAATCTATAGCTGCGTTACTACCAAATTTGCTGCTTAAGTAAACGAACTTTAAAAACTATGTGTGAACATTGTAATGAGTTCATAATAGTCAGCTCAATGCACGGCGTCACTGTTAAATAGTTAGTTACAGTTACATACGATCGGTAAGGCGATATTTGTGATTACGGGTCTTGAAAAGTTGTGGGTAGTAATTATTTGGGAGTACAAAGGTACATATGCCTTTCCACTATTAGTTTTGAACTTATCGGTGGGAACCGGAAGCAGGTGAAGATCGTAATCGTAAAAGGAAGAAGAAAGATGGCGACCATTGTAGCAGCGATAAAATATAGATGAACATGAAACATTTCTAAATGTTAAAGAGATTGTATCTTATTAGTAATTTAATAACCAATAAGTCTAAAGCCTTTTTGAATCCTGGCAAAGAATGAAAGTGTAATTTTTCCAGCACCTGCCTTAGCAATAGAATTATGCTCCATCTGCGGTCTATTCAGTTGGAAAGAAATATTTTCTATAGCGCTTAAGATATCCAAGACCCCTTTCCATAAAATTATAAAAATATACTTATTCCATTGTGGACTGCAGAATCAGGAATGAGGAACAAGTAAGACCGAGAGTCTATCATTTCTAAAATATACATCTGTATATGTTTCAATTAATTAAAAGTTTGTTTAGTTTGAAATTAAATAGTTAATAGAATTTCAATTCTAACTATTTAACTAGCTGCAAAACGCAACGTACTCATTTTAAAGCAATTGTTTTGGAGGCTGGATTTAGAGCAGATTGATGCACGAAAACACCGAGACTATTTCTGTTTTCCTTAAAAGCTTATTTTGAGTGGTAAAACAGTCAATATAATACTAAATATAGTATTTAAAAACTTCATTACTGTGGTTGAAATTTTGATAACTTTAACAAATTAATTATAGGAACCAGTGAATACTTTATAACATAAAAGGGTATTCACGCCATCACGTATACCCTCATAAGCTTTGAAATCTCTTCATTTTACAGGGTATATATAGTATATAAAGCTAACAGGGCGGGGATATCAGGATTGATGAAAAATAATTGACGGGACTGCAGAGTAATAACCTAAGGGTTAATGGGTATTTCATATTTTTGAGCAGGCTCTTCATGGTTAAGACGATATTGCTTCTTCTATACCAAAGCAAGTCTTACGTCGAGTAGATAGAAAATTTAAAATTATGTATAACAAAATGTGTGTGGTAAAGTGAGTAGGTTGTAGCCAAATACATAAAATTTATCCGTACTTTAAAATTGAGAGTAGAAGAACTTAAGGTAGCTTGCAATGAAAAAAGTTAAAAAATATATGTATAAGTATTTTTCTGAATAAATAACGGAGCCCTAGCATTAATAAGCAAAGACTAGCCCTGTTTCAAAGTGATTATGTGACTACGGTTTTAATACCTCATCGGCTATCTAAATGGCGGACAAAAGCATATTTGCTACACAAATTAGTTGAATAATAAATGTATGCAATAGATATTTTATAGTGATAATTTAAACATAGATGTTACCTGATTTAGGGCTAACTAAATCTTTAGTTTTGTTCATTCGCCGAGGACCACTGCCACCTGTTCCCAATGGTCCTGAATTTTGACCAGATCCCGGTGTACCACAGCCTCACCGCCACCCGTTTGACCTTTAATTATAAAATAAAGGGAAACAAATTTAATTCAAAGTATATTTTTTACATTTTATAATAAAACATTCTTAATAATTTAAATTTCTTCAATAAACAATGAAAAATAGAGTTTCTAGTTTTAAAGCTGCAATAGAACCTCTCAAATCTAAGCTCAGCTTATCCGAAATTGAAACCTAATAATTATGGCAGAGTCGAATCTAGACAATTTAAGAACAATGTTGAGCAAAAAACAAAGATTCCATTTAGACTCCGCTTTATCGTACCGCTCAGGGAAGTTGCCCCTTTGGCCCTTGGAGTATTCGTGTTTCTGACATTCAAATTTGAAGACGCAGTAAAACTGAATAAAATGTTTATTGTCAAATGTTAAATTTGGATCGGGATCGGTTAAAAGTAAGAACATAGAGTGTTTTTCTAATGCCACAATTTTGAAATGCATGAAATTTTATGATCGAATATGAATCATTTTTTTTATGTCTTATCCTTTCAAGCTACAATCGCGATTGGTTATTATTTGACGATTTTAGATGCAAAATATCTTGCAGATTTTGGGAAATGGAAACCTCTTAAAAATTAGGTTTAAATAATTTTAGATAATTTTGTTTACTTGTGTGCTTTTTCCTAATTCTAAAATCAACGAAAATAAACTAGAGCAGCCGACGATAGCAATCTGTTTTACTTTTTAGAACATCAAGATTAGTCGTCAATCTAGAAATCTGAAATGTGTTAAGTACACACAAACTATGTCAAACACGAATGTACACGACCAAGCAATCCCATTTTACAAGTTGTGTTAAAATTTCCGATAGATTGGTGTAAAATTACGGTAGTTATCGTTATCAATAAAGTAATATGTGTATATATATATATATATATTATATATATATATATATATATATATATATATATATATATATATATATATATATATATATATATATAAAGGTGCTTATACGGTTCCAAAAATTAAATTAAAAATACTTTTGTTTGGTTCTGGGACTTTAAAAAGAAAAACTACATTCAAATGTTTCCACAGCGGCAATTTAATACTGTTCAGATTGGAAACCCGTATACGATATGCACATCTCTTGATTGTACTAGCAAAATTTCTACAAATCTGAGCAGGAAATGTGTAATATTACACCGATTCTTTTAACAGATCACTGAGATAACTTACTAAGTTCACAAATAACGCTTAAAAAAAAGACGAATTCGATATGATAAAACTTACCTGGTAATCTTGGCGGTCTCGGTTGTTCAACTGGTAATACTCTTCTTCGCTTTTTCGGTAACTTTGCACGAGCTTGCATGCGAATAGTACATAGCAAAGTTACTAACGATAACAGGCACTGGCAGTGCAATGGTAAGTACACCAGCTATCGCGCATAGCGCTCCAACAAACATTCCGATATAAGTTTTTGAGCCATATCGCCATAGCCTACAGTAGTCATTGTAACTAGAGCCCACCAAAGGCCAAGTGGTATACTAAGTCATTGTGAGAGATTAGGCTGTATCCTTTCGGCATAGTATACTAAGCTAGCGAATATTACAATACCTAACACAAGAAAAACCAAAAGCGTCAGTTCTTTTGCTGAAGCTCGAAATGTCTGTATTAGAATTTTAATCCGATGAATGTCGCGTAAGCTTGAACAATCTCATAATACGTATGATTGAAAAAAATTCAAGAATATCGGCGTTTTCCAAATGTGATGCAAATCGCTGTAGTACAAGATCTATGTAAAGCTAACTGTTGCTATATAATCTATAATGTTGACGGATGACTTAATGAATTCACATTTATTTGGTGAAGATATGAATCTAACCTACAACGAAAACAAAACAGAAATATAATATGGTATGCAGATAAGACAGGCAACAAAACTTGCTGGATGTAACTTACTAATATTTCGAATGTAAACCAAGCGTTACAAACGCATTCGATGTAGAAAAAATGCTATGTGAGCATTTGTTAGTTGCTTATCTAGAACCCATGCAGAGCTTCCATTTGCAGTTCGAACCCATTTGTTGCGGATGACGGGTACTCTCATATCGGGATGCGTTTTAAGACAAAACGATAAAATCGAAATACAAATGAAAAATACTGAAACGAGTCCAATTATCTGAAAAATAGAAAACTATTTGTTATTACTGAAAAGTATATATAGGTACTTATTGACTAATAATGATACCATACAATTTATATTTTTAATTTTTATTTTTTAAAAAATTCTATTTATGTTTCAATTTTTATAACGATTTCTTCCGTTTAAGCCCAAATTTTACTCAAATGAACTGAAATGCCCGAATTTTTTCGCTTTTTTTAAGAGCAAGGACATTTATTTTTTACACATTACATAGATATTCATAATGATCAACTTTAGCTTTTAGTTTCTTTTGTATATATATATATATATATATATATATATATATATATATATATACATATATATATATATATATATATATATATATATATATATATATATATATATATATATATATATGATTATAGTTATATTTGTATATCAGTTCCATAGCGATCACACCATTTGTTTGATCGTGGAAATCAGGGAAACCTCGGTGAAAAATTGCGCAAGTTGTTCGCGGTGCATTCAAACGTAAGTTTTGATATTTTAAAATAATTTTGTTCGCTCTTGTACCGTTTTAATTCAACAAACAACAAGCCCTCAACCGACTTTTTAGCCAAGCTGTTCTGTGTCAATGTTACTTTTTCTATGCATTGACATTGATTTGCCGTAGCAGATTTATTGTGCTACTGTACACCTGCATCACGGATGTCATTTTTCACTAACTTATGCGTTTGAATTAAAGAGAGTTTTTTGATTTTCGATTCCAAAAGCAGTTTTAAACTGTTCTCAGCTTTATAAAATTTTTTATTTAAGAAAGTGAAGGCAATGCGCATCGCAGGCTTTGCCTGTATATTGTTAACAGCAAGAAAAAGCGATTGAAACATTGCAATATACGCATGTTCAAAATCGATTTATCCACATCCGTCCATTTGCTTATCTGTTCACAACTTCTCCTCAAGAGTTAAAAATTTTAAATGTATTATGTACACAAAATCTATGTAAATATATTGTATGACTATACCTTGTATTATACATATAGTCTTATTTTTTCAGTTAAAACTTTGAAGGAATTATTAATACCTTTATAAAGCGCCTAAGCACAGTGTGACAATTTATTAATAAAAAGTAAAGTATCAACCAGGAGAAGTAAGAAGATTTGTGAGTGTGAGACTTGAAAACCCTGAAGGTTATAGTCATCGGAAAAACTGATCTAGGATGTTCGTTCTACATTTCGGCAGTACGAAACTGTTAGTACGGGCTTGTACAAGAGAGAGGTTGAAAACATTAGAAGCACCCTTATGGCGGGTATTGCGGTGGAATAAGCAAAGGGAAGAACACAGCTGTGCAGTTCAAATTAACAGTGTCCATGATAGTATCGATAAAACTCAGAAAGACATGTTACGTTTCTTCGATGTTCCAAATAATGTGAAGACCCAATGGTATTGAGGTCCCTGATAATTTTGAACACCTGTTCTATCTAAAAGTATAAAGGTCGTCTTGGTAGCACCTACTCAAACAATACAGTTATACTATATTCTTGACTTTATATAGGCCTCTATATAGTACCCAATTCAGAAGAAAAAGTATCTTTTGCATCTTTTAAGATATCCAAGCTCCTTGGCCGGATATTTTCCAACATCGTAAACATGATCATTTCAATCGAGCTCTTAAATGAATTCCATCACCAGAATAGAAAGTTTCTCCTCCTCATTGAATTTAGTATCACCCATGTTTAGATTTAGAGAGGTAATGTTTTGTTTCGTATTAGGCAGATACTACTGAATTTCGTCAGCATCAATACCCATTCGGAAACTATTTGGTTGTCAGATTCAAGAGATTCAAACAAGAATCTCAAAAGCGTTATTTTTAGTTTCATCTTAAAATTTTTTCATATATTTTTACTATTTCATTTTAACAAAGGAAATTTTAAACCGGTATGTCAAATGTGCTGTCTAAATTCATATTTACAAGTTGCGTATTTGGGATAAGGATGCCGGTGGTCAGCATACCTAAGCGAATAAACCCGTCTTTTTACGCATTTATGGAAAATGATAAATATAATTTATGTAAAACTTTTATAGCTTAGAATACTCTACCTCATACCCCTTACTCATGCTATGTAATATCCACACTTTGTTTCTTTATATAATTTTAACTTTTTATTTTTCTTATCTTCTTTCTTTTTTTTACTGTCGTACACTTTCACCTTTAGAACCTTATTTTATTTTTAATTTTAATTTTAATTAAAAAAAAAGTTTATATATATATATATATATATATATATATATATATATATATATATATATATATATATATATATATATATATATTAAATAAATAAATAAATAAATAAATAAATAAATAAATATTGTCCATACCAACGTTTCATTTTGGTTTTCAAATCGTTTGAACTTAGCTATAATATATGCGTATATGGGTACAAAGATAAGATGTTTGAACTTACTTTAGCTGCATTAGAACTGTAGGGTTCATCAAATAAAGACCATATGCGTGGTTTCGTCTCCTGCCACCATGACAACGTTCCTTTATATAGTCCTCCTCGAAACCGAATTTTCGTGCCAGCTCTTCTTCTGAGGGTTTCTCGGTGTCAAGATCTAATCTATCAAGTACTGCAAGAGTCTCTTGCGTATCTCTATGCTGAAAATATTAAAAATTTTGATTTCATAAAGCTTTATGAATTCTTAAGCCTACCTGTGTGTATGTCATCCAACAACAAGGTTCAACTTGATTCGAATCTAACCCCAGAACTCCAATTCTTCTTCAAAGAGTGGTCCACAAACATCTGTTGGATAATGAAGCTACCAGTTCTGTAAATAAAACAAATCAATAATCCTATTTAAAGTGAAAATTAGTGTATTAAACCTGTAATAGTTCAAAACTTGAGCAAATACCCTGGGTGCCGGTCGAAGAAGTATTCATTCAAAATAGGATCGTAGTTGGCCAAAGCTTCAGTAAGTGTGAGAGTCTTGTAGCTGGAATTTTTTCAGAGTAGCCTTATATGTTTCGTGGCGTATGCCACCAACATTAAGAACGACCCTATTCTCAGAGTCCATGTTAATTAAGTTCATAGCTGGAAACACAATGTTAACTAACAACAGGTTTATACAAATTGCATCGAAAATAAACACTTTACCAGCGGACGTTGCTTTTGTGGACCGCTACTATCTGCTTGAAACTGGTAAGTATTCACGGTCGCATTCATAAACCTGAAATTTAAAGATTTAATTATTTTTTAGAATACACGAAATCGAAAAAAGGGGAAACATCTATTTTAACCAACTAAAGTAAGAGGATAATATTACATAATTTAAAGTGTGCCCTTTCTATCAATTAATTTTTTTAAGCTTGTAGATGCGTCGGAGTTAGCGATTATTTTAAATTTCAAATATAGATTTCGAGATGGTCCAAAAATGCCCAAAAAGCTCGGCTGGAGTAGCAATGTTTCCATATCGAAAAAAGAAAATTTTTAAAACTTAAAAGTTTATGAAATTTTTAATCGTGCTTCACTTAAAAGTTCTTATAGATGGCTCTCAAAAACATGTTTTATGTTGTAAAAGTGTTCATTGCGGTTCTTATATATCTATATATGATATATATATATATATATATATATATATATATATATATATATATATATATATATATATATACATATATATATATATACATATATATATATATATATATATATATATATATATATATATATATATATATATATATATATATATATATATATATATATATATATGTTGTTTCTGTGTATGTGCGTATATATTTCGTGTGTGGCGTAGATTCATTTCGTCTCTTGCCAAATTTATTTTATACCATAAGTGTGTTCTTATTTTACGATAAGTAGACTCCAAAGGATAGAAAACCTTCAAAATCAAAGAAATGTTTTATTTATTTCGCTTAATCACTACAATTATAATCTATTTTCATTGAAGTCATACAGATGATTTCCACCTGATGTTCGTTACCTTGCGGCATTTGAGACTAAAAAGTCTTTTGACATAAAACATACATATAAGTCAGTAACTATTGACTATACATATATTCTGCAGCATGTGGATTTTGTCATGTGTCTTGGTTGTGACATAGCATTTAATTTTAAGCTGAAAACAGTTTTCATCGCCCTCCATGCAAAAAATAAAATTTCGATACTTAAACTCGATCTTGTCATCGAAAATGACGACTAAAAGTTTTAAAATGCTACAGCTCAGGAACTGTTAGTTGTAGAAATCTGATTAAGGGCTTATTTGCTTCAAAATTCAAAACTATGGTGGTAAAAAAAATATTGCGTTTTTTTACAATATCCATGGACGCTACAACATGTTTTCGTTTTTATATTAAAAACGTGCAGACAAAAAACTATCGTACCCTTGTAGGGTATAATTGGGGCTCAAAGGAATAGACCTTTTGTATGAATAAAAATGGAATATCATAGCACTAAGTATGCGCGTTGAAAGTAAAGTATATTTAAATCTAAAATCTTTCTGTCGATGAAAATATGGTTTAGCTAGGTAAAAGTTTTTAAAAAATGTGGAACCTATTCCATGATGCTCCATTGGCGGACATCTTCTAGGTTATTACACAAAGGATTAAAATAATATTTCTTCTTAAACTGTATTTATAATTTTAGCCAGACATTGGGAGTGACACTTTTCAAAAATGTTAAAATTATTGAGCTCAAAAAACTACATTTTAATATATTTTTATTATTCAATAAGGGCTAATAATTTTTTTTTTACTTGAACACTCGCTCACTAAAATAAATGTTAGTTCTTCCATGGATCTGACTCCCTTCTTCCATACTTACGTCTAACTTGTTCAAAACATCTCAATATAAGCGTTAGAATTTTTCAAGTAACAGGTACCTATAAACAGTGAAAACTTTTTTTTTTAATTTCTTTTGAAGGTGATTACTTTCAGCTCAATAGGCTAATATTCTTTAAAAAATAAAAAAATAAAATGCTCTTGCCTCAAAAATGTAACTTTGTGCCAATAAACTTGAATTTTGCTATAATTTAACTATTTTAGACTGACCTATCCTGAACAATATAAGCTCTATAGAAATTAACTTTATTTAAATTTTATAAACCTAAACTAATATCTATGTTTATTTTGGCAAACTCTAAATTGTACTGAAAATTTTCTAAATTATATTTAAACCGTTTATTTAAGTCACTTACAGCTAAATTTCTATTACCCCTGTATAAAAGGCCTCTTTTCCAGACCTTTTCAGTTTGATCCACATAATGTACATAGACATTGCATAAATTTCAATATTAAATTGGTATTATATATATATGTCATAATATCTCACAAAAAATTTGTATTTATAGACAATTTATTAAATACACACCTAGATCAATTCATTTACCTATAAAAGTGGTAAAGACAAAGTTGTAAAACATTGTTCATGGCTAATTCTAGACTATACCCCCAATTTTAGTTGTACCAGAATATCAGTGCAGCACTTTAAAAAAAAAGAAGTTTCTACCTTTCCAGTCTAACTTTAAAAGCTGTCAGAAAGCCCCATATCAAAACAAGTGGCATATGTATGTAAGAAAACATGGTATACCCAGATGCCCCTACGTATCATCTTTTCTCCATTATGACACTCAGTCAGTGCATTATTTGGTGAAAGAAACTTATAAGGATTCATTCTACAAATTAATGAACATTTAAATGTTGATATTACTCAGATTTCCTTAACCCTAAGCAACGAGCTCCTTTTCTAAGCTGTTATGATTAGACATTGGGGTGAGTTTTGTACAACTGAACTTCACTGGAATTAGCTATCAACAACGTTTTGCAAAACTTTTGTCAGCAGTTATTTAGAAAGTGTGTTCTAAAATTGTATAAAAACTTTAAAATAATTGCTAAGATTACTTGTGACAGCCAATTATGAAAACTTCACTATAAATAAGAGCATGCGCTCGAAATTGTGTCAAATCTTGTAGTTCAATCTTCCCCTTCTCAATCAATTGTAATGTTATTTCAATAAATTTCAGCTTATGACATACATTTTATTTGAATTAAAAATATTATAATTTTTCCACAGCTTTGTGTAATTAAATTTTACACAAAAGATTAAAGTTAAACATTAAAAAAAGATAAAATACATATAATAATTTCCCAACGGATCGAATGTAACTTACTGCAAATTCAACAATCGAT
>JAHHFQ010000027.1:0-35483 GCA_018831715.1 Matsumurasca onukii | reverse complement strand
TATATTTTGTGAAGCCCTGAACAAAATACCTTCAGGCGATGTGTTAGAAATCAGAACCACTGATATTCGATGAAGGAGACTGCTGATGTGCAAAAAAATGCAATTATTCCTAAAGGGCACCACCACAAAACCATGCAATTCGCTCTAGGGGCGCCAGCACAAAATGTGCAATTCTGTTGGGAGACTCTCATCACCTAAGCGTCATTGTAATGGTCTCTCGTTTATGGGAGACACATCCGTTACCAGTTTAATATGTTCCTTGATATAGCAAACGCAACTCCCAAATGAGTGCATTTCTAAGAATTCTTTTATTAGTCTTGCTCTTGTACAGTCGGTGTTTACCAAAGTGTGCAATAAAACATTAAAATCGAGAGCAATAAGAATATTTGATTTTGTAGTAATTGCACTTAATGCTTCTATAAGCAATTTCCAAACAAACTTGCAAATAGTTTGAAAGATGTTGATGACAGATACATGACACAATCATCATGACAATATTGACAATAATAAAAAAAAAATGGTTAAGAAAATCGCAATATGTGCACAGAGGGCGCCAGCGCAAAATGTGCAATGTTGGATAAAGCTAGACTTTCCTCATAACTAGGTCCTTCGCTGCAAACATAAGTTAATCTGTTTTTCGAATTCTCTTTTAGTCTAGCACCAACACTTTTGTGTACTACACATAAATTTGATCAAAAATTACTCATTATTACAGGATGCCGAAGAAGGTGTAATTTACAAACAATTTATATTCCTTTAGCTACGAAGACTGAGAATGTCTTTCTTATCAATTTGTTGATTTGTAAAAGTGGAATGTAAGATTAAAATTACTTTTACTTTTGATGTTCAAGGATGCAAAACAAAGAATGTGTCGAATATAATTTTTTACTTTTGACGTTCATGGATGTGAAAACAAAGAACGTGTCGAATATTGGTATAGATGCAGAAGATTTTGTAAAATATACAAAGTAGCTCTTAAGAAATTGGGCCCGTGGGTCAGTAGTGTAGGTGGGGTTTGACGGGCAAGATAGGCGGAGCACTGACGTCACGAAGTGTATTTTATGGTTAAAGTGAAATACTGACAAAAAACTCGCGCTTGGTTAGAGTGGTAGCCCTGGTGAAAGTTGGTACTTTTGTGAGTGTAGAAATTAGATGGATGGCAACACTAGTGATAATTGGTGGCTAGTTTATTACGTTTAGTGTGTGTGTGTGAGATGAGGCACTTTAAATATAATGAATAAATGGTTGTTGTGAGTGTTCAAGTTTAGTTGTTTTGAAGGTTGAAAGGGAAGAGTAGTAAATGGGTGTTGATTGTTGGCATTCAAGGTTAAGTTAAATGATAGACAGTTTGTGGCAAAAGACTTGCTGTATATTATGTTTCGCTTGATGCTTACAGAGAGTGTTGCTCGAGCAATCATTTGTTTTAGTCTTTTGAGTGAAAAAGATAAAAAAAAGAAGGGGTTCGATGGGTGGAAAAGAAATTACCATGGATTAAAATAGAGCGATGGGACGTTGTTGTCATTACCGCTGTTGTGATTAACAACTGCTAGCTGCTACTGTCGTAAACACTGTTGCAATTCGTCGAACCATTGTAAATAACAAGTTAAGGAACTGTTGTAATTTGACAACTGTTGTAGATTAAGGGAGTTGGTGTAATTTAAGAAACACCTTGGTTGCTTTTCCGCTGTTGGAAATAGTTAATAGAACACCGTTTGCAGTCAAGAAACCGATTATTTGACAATTAAAAACCGTATCACTGCATTTAAGACATTTTACTTTTATTTATTTTGTTTCTAATACTTTGGATCAACGATAATTAAAACTTTTATTTATTTTGTTTACAATATTTCAAGAGAAACTTAGTAATTAAAACTTTTAGTTATTTTTTTAACAATATTTCGGAGGAACTTGATAATTAAAACATTTATTTATTTTGTTAAAATATTTCGACAATTTGATAATCAAACTTTTATTTATTTTGTTAGCAATATTTTGGATCAACTTGTAATTAAAACTTTTATTTATTTTGTCAACAATATTTCGAACAACGATAATTAAAACTCTTATTTATTTTGTTAATGATGTTTTCAGGACACGACCGAACCCGCTAGTGATTAGAAATTAATTCCTTCTCAAAACTTTGTTTGAAGCCTTTTTATGGATGAAACAATCTCATCTGGGAAAGCAAAGGTCTCGATCGTTCACCTTTCTTTGTTGTGGGAATTGCCCATTAGAATTTTCCAAGCTCACAACTGCAGGTCGTTTGGCACCAGCTATTGAAAGGTTGACTCGTGTTCTATTGCAGAAACGAGGGTGAACAGAGCTCACGAAAATGTTAATGTACTCTCTCGTTAGCGGTTTTCGGTTCAAGGTTTCCTTGCAATGCTCTTACGACATTTGAAACCCGCCGTTGGTCTGCCCAAAGCAGCAAAGCGAACAGGATTCGTCGGCAGCCAGAACCGCAAGGTGAACTGAGTTCATAGTTATTTTGGTTGATGGTGCTCTTTTGCCGTTGCATGGTTTCTTTGCGGTAGCGTTAAGCCCAACACTACTTCTTTTTTGGCAGATTTTGGGTCAGCTTCTGAGGGTTGGGACAAAATTTTATTTACCATTGATAATTTCGACGTGTAAAGTTTAAAAATTTTCTTTATTCCCATTTGACTGACTTATTACTTTAGAAGAGCGGTTTCGTGTCGTGTCTGGTTTGTTTTTTATGGCTTGGTGCACGCTTGAAGGGATTATTAATACCCTTATAATGCATGAGCACAGCGCGACCATTTGATAGTAAAAATTACACATTAACCATGGGTAGAAAGAAGATGCCTGTGGGTGCGAGATTTGAAGACTTGAAGGTTATAGTCAACAGGGAAACCCGACCTCGGGAGTTTGTCCCATATTTCAACAGTACGGTTGAAAAATGAGTTTTGAAACCGTCCGCACGGGCCCGAACTAGTTCCACACCTGCCCAAACAATGAGTTGTATTCGATCTTTGGTCTCATGTAAGCTTTATATATAGTAGCTTATTCAGAAGGAGAAAAGTATTTTTTGCATCTCTTTAGATAACCCAGCCCCTGGCGGCATTCTTCGCAACCAGGTAAACATGTTCATTCAATCGAGCTTTTAGAAAATTTCATCCCAAGAATGAAAGACCACCCTCGTCCCCAATTTGGTATCACCCAGGTTTAGTTGGTGAGAGGCCATTTTTTTTTGGTAGAGAAAGAAGCGGCAGCTTTGAGTCTTAAAGCATTAAATTCAACTCCGTTCACAATTCCCCATTCAGAGAAATTTTTTGATGTCAGATTGAAGACTCAAACATCTGCCCACAGGTCTCACGAAGCACAGATGGTGCTGGCTAAGGACCCGAAAATTCATATGAGGAACTGAGAGTACTATCGTCAGCAAATGAATGGTTGGGTTTTGAGTAACAGAAAGAAGATCATTAATAAATATAAGGAAAGAGTGTTGGAGATAAAACAGACCCTGGGGAACACCAGCATTTGTGGTTTTGGGAGTAGACTTGTAGCCATCCAAAGCAACCTGAAATGAGCGCCCTGACAAGAAACTTTCCGTCCATTGGAAGCAGAGAAGGGGAATTCAAAACCATTTTAGATAAAGGATATATGCCAAACCCTATCAGAAAGCTTTAGAAATATCCAAAGCAACAACCACAGTTTCACCAAAGAAATGAGATGCTCTGATCCACTTTTCTGACAAGTTTGTAGTCAAGTCCCTGTTGATCTTTTCTTCCGGAATCCGTATTGAAGATCGCTTATTAAGAGTGTTGTTTTCAAGATATTTTTTGAGTCGACGATTGATAAATATTTCCATTACTTTTGAGAATAGATGTTAGAGCGATAGGACGATAAAAGAGACAGATGAAGACTTTCCCTTTTCCCTATGGGGTTGAACAAGAGCCAGCTTCCACCTATCGGAAATACTCCGTTGTATACGATAGTGCAAAAATTTTTCGAAGGGCCTAGCAGAACAACTGCACATTGCATAACACCTAGCCGATATAACATCGGTCAGGTCAATTTTCAAAGTTGAGTTCGCCCAAAACTTTAGCGATTATGCGAGTCCGAAAATAAATTTTACCCATCAATTTGTTGACATGAGGAATGAAAGGTGGTTTGATTGAATAGGTGGAAAGAGTAGAAATGGAGCCGCAGTAGGTTCCTCCAATGTCATTCGGTAACTAACATTGTCCTTATGTATAAGTGTTGGAATAACAGAGAAGAAGCGTTTTTAATTTTCTTGACCAATGCCCAAATAGAATTTTGAGACTCTGCCCGTCCCAAGATTTTTCTCCACATTGATTGTTCGTGTACCCTTGAGATCAATACATTGAATGAGTTCCGTGATTTCATGTATGCAAGTTTGTTTTCCGGAGTTGGATTTTTAGAAAACCCTGTAAAGTTGTTCTTTGTTCCTGCCCGCCACTTTACAATCCGCAGTATAAATACGTCAACCTTGTTTGACGCACCCCAAGACTATTTTCCACCCAAGCATTGCTCATCGGCCCCAGCCGCCTTACATACATGGTAATTTTACAATTATTTTAGAATATTCACAACCACTTTCAAGCGTTGAAATGATAATACTTAAATCACTTTGTCAAAAGCATAAGCTTATAATCATCACCTATACTTAAATGGCTGCTTTGCCCATAGAGTTGGTGAAAATATGACAACCTTCGCTTAGTACGAAATTTCACACGAGTGCGGAAGTTCTGAGGCTATTATATTACATGATACAACGCGGAATGCTCTTGCATTAAATAATCAACGTAAGGTCGTGGGATCTCTATTGATATCTAACGACGAAGATGGATCATATAGTTCGTTACGAGCAAAATATTAACAAGCCAGAACTTCCTTCAATTATAGAATTCTTATCATTCCTAACATTATCGTATCAGACCATGGAAAGTATTGCGTTACGGGAAGGTCATGTTACAACTCAGCGTCCAGCAACAAAGAAATGTATTACAGCAGGAGCAACACACCGAGAAAGTAAAATATGATTAGCATGTTGAACTTAAGGTCATTTTTTATACACATGTGAAGGTTTCTCAAATTAAGGGTGAACGATCGAATCAAACTTGTTCAAATACACAAGCTATGTATAACTGTTTAAGGTCAAATCATATTGCCAATCAGTGCACGTTGCGGCATTGCATTAAATGCAATAAAAACACAATTCTCTACTTTATCTTGACCAGCAGACAGTAAAAAACAAACTCAAAGGCAACATCTGCAGATAATATTTCAGCTACGGTAACTATTGGTAGCCAATAATGGACGTACTTGAAACTCGCGTGTTATTAGATTCTGGATCGAAAGTTGAATTTACTAACTCAAAAATGGTAAAAAAAACTGGCATTAGTAACGACTAGTTCCTAAATGTCATTTGAAAGAGTCAGACAACAAGTCGGACGTTCGAAATCACAGATCAACCTCGAATTTCAGACTCTTATGGAAAATTAGAAAGCTTTCGTGTGCCGAAAATAATATCGCCACAACGAATATCACCACCACAAAATGAACTCATCCGATCGTGGTGTGAAAGATATTTCCTACAAAATGTACAACGAGACATTTCTGGAAGATTTTTTGTACGCTTACCGTTTACCGAAGCCAGGTGCTCTTGGTAAATCACGTGATTTAGCAATTAACCGATTTCGATCGTTAGAAAAAAAGGGACCCATATACGCATGGTTAATACGCCAAATTCATGGCTGACACACATGGATCAAATAAATACTAGTGTTGTTCCCGATGTAGAATTATTTCATGCCACATCATTGTGTTTTAAAACTGGAAAGCACGACTACTAAATTAAAGGTAATTTTCGACGCATCAGCCAAAACTTCAAGCGGCCTATCATGAAATGACATTCTGTGTAAGGGACTACAGTTCAAGTCGATTTATTTTCTATACTTTTACGATTCAGAACACATCGGTTTCTATTTACATCTGATATAGAAAAAAATAAACAGGCCAATCAGAATTCATGACGATGACATCTATCAGCTAATAGTGTGGCGGACAAATCAGCAGATTTGCTAAAATGTTATCGTCTTAAAACTGTGACTTACGGATAAATATCAGCTCCATATCTCTCAACTAAATGCCTCTGAAGCAACCATTAATGATTTTTTTACGTTGACGATTGCTTAAGTGGTGCTGACTCTATTGCTACTGCAAGGAAAGTTCAAAACCAGCTAACAATGCTTCTTACTGTAGCAGGATTGAGACTTAGAAAATTCTGTTCGAATACCTCCAAACTATTGGCAGACATTCCGTTGGAAGATCAAGAAATAGATTTGGATTTTGATAAGTTAACAGATCAAACTTGGGGAATCATGTCTCAGATTATGGATACAGAATAGTTATAGAACATTTGTCAGATATGGCAAGTGGGTGGGTTTCTGTCCTGTCACCGTTTGGGCAAAATATTTACACAAGAGCTATGGAAACAAAAGATAACATGGGAGAAAATTATCACATCAAACTCAGCAGATTTGGGTACGTTTTAGAAGAGAATTCTGACACCTAATTAAATCAAGATTAAGAGGCACATATTTAACGAGGGAGTTTCAAACAAAATTCCAATTCCTGCATTTGTTGATGCTTCTGAGCAACATGCAGACAGCTGTTTACGTCCGGGCAACTAACAAAATTGAACTATAACATCAGACTCTTTTCTGCAAAATCAAGAATATCTCCATTAAAAGAAACAAACTCTTCCTCGTTTAGAACATGCACAGCATTATTGGGGCTGAATTAACTACTTTTGGTCCGATTCTCAATCGTATTATCTTGGATTAAATCATCAGCTAACCGAGTAAACATAATTCCAGATCTCTCACATGTAGATCAATGGCGTCACATTGCTTCAAAGGAAAACCCAGCTGACGCAAATTCTGAAAAACTTAGCTCAATATGTATTTCGTTCTATGGTCACGTCTAATACACATTGAAATAACGAATTCTGGTTATATCAGACACAAGGAATTTAACTCCACCAAAGGATCTCAAACTCAAGATAAAACATGGCTGTGACAATCACAACAAAATCACCAGAAACAATGATATACACCATACAACAAAGAAACTCTTTCAGATTTCTTCAGCACACAATTGGTATATGGGCTTCGTTTTGCTGCCAATGTTAGAAAGGAAAGGGATGTACGAACAAACCATACCTTCTTAAGTGTATAGGAGATGGATAAACCCTTAACTAACATAGTCATAACTATTCAGAATGCTGATTTTGCAGATGAAATAAAGGAACTACAAAAAATACCGTTTAAAGGGACGATCGAATGCGCTCACAAGTCTAAGCCCGTTTCTGGATGACCAACGAATAATACGTGTAGGGGGTCGTTTTGAGGCATCTGATTTACCTTTCGATGCGAAACATCCTATAATATTACCATATAACAACCCCATAGCAAAATTGCTTCTAAAATCTACATGAAGATAATAAACACTGCGGCTCCAAGGCATTATTGGCAATACCAGACAAAAAATTTTGCATTGTAAGAGGCGGGACGATGGCTCGTAACATTGTTCGGAATTGTGTACGCTGTACAAGGGCAAGGCCGAAACTATTTACTCAAGTGATGGGAAATCTTCCAGCAGATCGAGTTACAGAATCACTACCATTTTAAATAGCAGGTGTAGATTATTGTGGATTATCGTGAAAAGTTTAATTTGTCGTCGAAGACAATGTAAAACACTATACTCCGATAAGGCAACCAATTTAGTTGATACGAGGAACTAGCTTATGGTTATAAAACAATATTTTCCAATTCGTCACAAAACAAAATTATAAAACTTGTAGCGACAAGGGAATCGAATTTAAATTCATTCCTCCTCGAGCTCCACACTTTAAGGGAATATGGGAAGCGATGGTTAAATCTGCTAAAAATCATCTAATTTGAGCATTTCAAATGCTGCTCTGACATTACAAAGAATCAGAAACAATTGTAATAGAGATAGAAGCAATACTAAACTCGACCACTAACACCTCTTTCATCGAATCCTAATGATTTAAGTTTCTTAACTCCGGGTCATTTCATCATCGAAGAGCCATTTACCACGTCAATAAATGCACGACACTTTCCTCAAGGAGACATCGTTAAAAACCAGGTGGAAACTCGTTTCAGAATTGAAACACAGTTTTGGGAAGAGATGGCATCATGATTATTTGCATGAACTACAGCAAAAATAAAATGGAAAATGGCACCAGTAACCATTAAAGATGCAATAATGGTTATTTTAAAGGAAGATAATATACCAGTACTTCAATGGCCATTAGAAAGGATTACTACAACATATAAGGGAAATGATGAAATGATTCGGGTAGCGGATGTACGTACATCTTCTGGAATCCCAAAACGCCCAATACATGATTTGCACCTTTTGGTGATCGTGATCTAAAAATAAAAAGAATCAAAAGAAGAGGGAAGGTCAAGGGTCTTCACCACAGGCTCTTAAAATCTCGCAATTTAAACAAGCTTCATCATCGTTACAGGAAGAAGTCTACAAAACAATTCTCATCCGTGATAAAAGAGTAGTTGCTACTATGCTCATTCACTACTTATACTCTTACTAGTAATGTCATGTCATGTTAATGTTTCGCAAATTTAATCAGATCTTGGTCTGTATTTTAAAGGACTTGGAAAGGCACATATTTCTTCTAAGAAATATGGACTATGCTAGTGTATTACAAGTTTAAGCCATTGCACTCATAATTGAAAGCCTTTTCAGAGCGGCAACACTATATCAAAACTCCATGTCCACATCCAGCTTCAGATAAGTCATGCGAAACAGTGATAGAGAATATGTTGAAATGGCGTTACTTCAAACCAATCAAAGAGATGGTGTGTTATCAGCTCATCGACGTAAAGAGGAGCACTGAATATAATTGGCCATGTTGGTCATGCTTTATTTGGATATTAGTTCCGACTATGCAGAAAGAGATGTCTTACACGATAAATAGGAATTCAAAAAAGAATATAGGTTAAGATTACTTCAAAATCCTTATATCTGTGGTTGGTTATAAAATCAACATAGTTAAAGGAGTGAAACAAAACAGCCACACGTTTAAGAATTGCACAAGATAATCAATATAGCATTAGAAGGCGCGGATAGAACAAGCGATCTAATACATTCATCCACTGAATTTATTTTTTTTCTTAACCGTGCAGCTGTTTATAAGAATTCAGACTTACAACACGTTCATACCGAGCTCATAAACATTATAACACATACAAGCCACGGAAAATAATTCCAAAGGTTCTTACACCAAAACAGTTGTCAGAAGAAATAACACGAATTAAGGGACATTTGTCAAATAACAGAAAGTAACTTATAACTAGCATCAATTTAGAAGATTATTACAAGCTGATAGATGTCAATGCTGCTCTTACAAAAGAACGACTTATATTCGCGATCACTACATCGCTCTAAGCAAACAGAACTTGAGTAGCACCTATTATCAGTGAAGGAAATTTCTTACTAAGAAAATCAAAAGCTCAGAGAATAAAAATATTCTAGCAATATTTGATTGTGAAATCAACTCTTCAAGGAACAAATACATCGCAAAAACTGTTGTCTGAAAACTCATGGCCCCAGTATTAAATTAAGTAAATCAATTTATCTTTGAGCAGCTCGATAACATAGAGATGACTGCTATGTTCACCGTTTACCTCTGTGTTACGTTCTTAGATTATGTCATCTTACTATATGAAATTCATTATTCTTGTTAAATTTAAGTTATTGACCTCTAATATTTTAATACATTAATACAATGACGCTTACAGGCCAAATATTTACAAATTGTTCCTCTTTTTTTATCCGGAAGGCAAACAACATCAATGCACGCTCAACGGATCGTGGTAATGATCTCTTGTGCTTTGAAAGCTGACCTTAATCAACATTAAAAAAAAAAAATGTTCAGCATGTTACCTAAGCTGTGATTACAGCTAGTATTTAAATGTATATGTTATTGCGCAAGTTCAGTTCTGAAAACACAACCAGAAGAAAAAGTAAAACACTTCTAAATTGAAAAAAACCTGACAGCATACTTAGACCTGAACAAGTAATCTTCAGTCGTTGGTTGATCGCGCCTCGATTTGCGCAAGTTGTTAGGTTAAATAGTTACAAATGGTTTTTTCTAATCTATCCTATGGCAAGAACAAGATTCAATGCACACTTTACGGATCGTGGTTATTACTTGTGCTCTCAAAAGGATCCGAAGTACTTCATCATTTTATATTCTTAACAAATAAAACTAAAGTGATAATAAGCATGTACACATGTACATTTTAGCCCGTTGCGTTCTTAACGCAACTTGCTAATTTGAATAACGTAAGCATGTGCTTGTTGGCGTGGCATTGGTTGAGGATTCTTCAGACACTTGTGCTCAGGCTATCCTGCATGATGTGTATAATCTCCATACAAGAAGCTTATACTGAAACCTTAACAGTGCCAGTAGCGTACAGCCGATGGTAGTAGTTATCCCGGATATGGATTTATTCCATATTTTGCTCACAAATGTCAGACTTATAGCTCCTCTCCTGCACTCCTGTATTTGTAACAAGCCGTATAATTTTGCAAGAAAATTTATCGCCCTGCCATATCCGGTTCTTAAAGTTCTCAGCCGCCAGCTTGGTACAAACTGTTTCAACACACCTTGGTAAATCGTTAAAATCCCTGATCCCTTAACGTGTTTTAAATTATTACATAAACAGCAAAGTCATCTCTATGTTGCTCTGGCTGTTCCAAAGATCAATTGATTTACTTAATTAATGCTGTACCACTATTAGGTCCATGAGTTTTCAGACTACAGTTTTGCGATGTTTTGTTAATGCAGAGTTGAATTCTCATTATGTACTGGAATATTTTATTCTCTAGCTTGTTGATTTCTTAGTATGAAATTTAAATCACATAATTGCGCGCTCCAAGTTCCTGTTTGCTTAGAGCGATGTAGTGATCGCGATTTCAGTCATTTGCCAAAGTACCTGTGGATGGCTCTAGAATTCCATCAACGACTTGTTGATTCTGTTGCTATTGGTTTAACAGCCAGTAGTTCAAACATTTGCTGTTCAACTAGTGTGAATGTTAGCCTGATTAAACTCGTTCTTTGTTAGAGCAGCATTGACATCTATCAGCTTGTAATAATCTTCTAAATTGATGCTAGTTATAAGTTACTTGTTATTTGACAAATGTCCCTTAATCTGTGTTAATTCTCTTCTGACAGCTGCTTGGTGTGAGAACCTTGGAATAATTTTAATGGCTTGTATGTGTTATAATGTTTATGAGCTCGGTATGAACGTGTTGTAAGCTTTGAATTTCTTATAAACAGATGCACGGTTAAGAAAAATAAAATGCTGTGATGGATGTATTAGATCCCTTGTACTATTCGCGCCTTCTAATGCTATATTGATTATCTTGTGCAATCTGTTAAAACGTGGCTGTCTCTGTTTCACTCCTTTTAACTATGTTGATTGTAGAATCAACCACTGACGTCTGATTTGGAAAGTAATCTTAACCTATATTCTTTTGAACACCCCTATTTATCGTGTAAGACATTCTTCTGCATAATGGAATCCAATATTCCAAATAAAAGCATATGTAAATATGGCCAAATATATTCAGTGCCCTCTTTACGTCGATGAGCTGATAAAACACCATCTCTTTGATTGGCTTCTAAGCAACGCCAGCAACATATTCTATCACTGATTTCGCTTGACTTATCTGAAGCTGATGTGACATGGACTTTTGATGTAGTGTTGCCTTCAGATGAATTTAGTAAGAGATGCCAAGTCTGAAAATGCTGACCAAGACCTGGATTAAATTGGGAAAATTGCCATGATATGACATTACTAGTGGGAGTATAAGTAGTGAAATAAGCATAAGTAGCAACTACTTTACCACGGATGAGAATTGTTTTTGCAGACTTCTTCCTGTAACGATGATGAAGAAGCTTGTTTTAAATGGCGAGATTTTTAAGAGCCTGCGGTACACCCTTGACCTTTTGATTGATTTTTTTTTTATTTTGTGATCACCATCACCAAAAGGGGTGCAAATCATGTATTGGGCGTTTTGGATTCCAGAAGATGTAATGCACATCCGCTACCCGAATTCTTCATCATTTCCTTTATATGTTGTAGTAATCCTTCCTAATGGCCATTAGTACTGGTATATTATCTTCCTTTAAAATAACCATTATTGCATCTTTATGGTTACCTGGTGCCATTTTCCATTTTATTTTTGCTGTAGTTCATGCAAATAATCATGATGCCATCTCTTTCCCAAACTGTGTTTCAATTCTGAACGAGTTTCCACCTGGTTTTAACGATGTCTTGAGGAAAAGTCATTTATTGACGTGGTAAATGGCTCTTCGATGATGAAATGACCCGAGTTAAGACACTTAAATCATTAGGGATTCGATGAAAGAGGTGTTAGTGGTCGTGAGTTTAGTATTGCTTCTATCTCTATTACAATTGTTTCTAATTCCTTTGTACGTGAGAGAGAAGCATTTGAAATGCTTCATTAGATGATTTTAGCAGATGTAACCACCGCTTCCCATATTACCCTAAAGTGTGGAGCTCGAGGAGGAATGAATTTACATTCGATTCCTTTGTCGCTACAAGTTTTTATAATTTGTTTTGCACGAATTTGAAAATATTGCTTCTTATAACTTCATAAGCTAGTTTCGTACCAACGAAATTCTGATTTCCTTATCGGAGCATAGTGTTTACATTGTCTTCGACGACAAATTAAACTTTTCACGATAATCCACATAATCTACACCTGCTATTAAAATGGTAGTGATTCTGTAACTCGATCTGCTGAAGATTTCCCATCACTTGAGTAAATAGTTTCGGCCTTGCTCCTTGTACAGCGTACACAATTCCGAACAATGTTACGAGCCATCGTCCCAACCTCTTACAATGCAAAATTTTTGTCTGGGTATTGCCAATAAAATTTCTAAATGCAGTGTTTATTATCTTCATGTGAATTTTTAGAAGCAATTTTGCTATGGGGTTGTTATATGGTAATATCATAGATGTTTCGCATCGAAAGGTAAATCAGATGCCTCAAACGACCCCTACACGTATTATTTGTTGGTCATCCAGAAACGGGCTTAGACTTGTGAGCGCATTCGATCGTCCCTTAAACGGTATTTTGTAGTTCCTTTATTTCATCTGCAAAATCAGCATTCTGAATAGTTATGACTATGTTAGTTATGGGTTTATCCATCTCTATACACTTAAGGAGATATGGTTTGATCGTACATCCCTTTCCTCTTTCTAACAGTGGCAGCAAAACGAAGCAATACCAATTGTGTGCTGAAGAAATCTGAAAGTGTTTCTTTGTTTTATGGTGAATATAATTGCTCTGTTGATTCTGTTACAATTGTCACAGCCATAGTTTATCTTTTTTGAGTTCGAGATCTTTGGTGAAGTAAAAACTTGTGTTTGATATTATAACCAGAATTACTTATTCAGCGTCAAAAGATTGACCATAGAACTCAAATAGACATTGAGCTGCTTCTTTCGAATTCTTATGTTAGCTGGCTTCTGGAAGCAAAATATGACACCATTGATCCATATATGAGAGAGATCTTGAATTCTGCTTTTGGTTAGCTTATTCAGTGGTGGTGATTTAATCAAAGATAATAACATTTGAATTTTTTCAAATTTACGCTCAAATGCTTTCCTTTGCCACCTGACTTGATTGAATCTACATGTGAGAATCTTGGAATTTTTTCTTACTAACAGATTATTTAATCCAAGATAATATGATTTGGGAATCGGAATAACAAAAATTTTTTTGGTAGTTTCGTGTTAACTTATCAAAATCCAAATTTATTTTTTGATCTTCCAACGGATTTTCTGCCAAAAGCTTGGAGGTATTCGAACAGAATTTTCTAAGTCTCAATCCTGCTACAGTAAGAAGCATTGTTAGCTGGTTTTGAACTTTCTTTGCAGTAGCAATAGAGTAAGCACCGCTAAGCAATCATCAACGTAGAAATCATAAATGATTGCTTTAGAGACATTTAATTGAGAGATATGTAGCTAATATTCCTTCCTAAGTTACAGTTTTAAGACGATAACATTTTAGCAAAATCTGCTAGATTTTTCCACCACACTATTAGCTGTTGATAGATGTCATCGTCATGAATTCTGATTGGCCTGTACATTTTTTTATCAGATGTAAATACAAACCAATGTGTTCTGAATCGTAAAAGTAAAGAAAATAAATCGACTTGAACTGTAGGTCCCTTTACACAGAATGTCATTTCATGATAGGCTGCTTGAATTTTGGCTGATGCGTCGAAAACTACCCTTAATTTAGTAGTCATGCTTTCCGGTTTTAAAACACAATGATGTGGAATGAAATAATTTACATCGGGAACATCACTAAAATTTATTTGATCCATGTCCCAATAGCCTCATATTCACCATGTATGTTTGGGTCCCTTTGTAATCTTTTTCTAATGAGCGGATTCGGTTAATTGCTAAATCACGTGATTTACCAAGAGCACTGAGTTCTCGGTAAACGCGTACAAAAAAAATCTTCCAGAAATGTCTCGTTGTACATTTTGTAGAAAATGTCTTTCACACCATCGATCGAATGAGTTCATTTTTGGTGGTGATATTCGTTGTGGTGATATTATTTTCGGCAAAACGGAAGCTTCAATGCTGGTCTCAAAATATCCCATAAGAGTCTGAAATTTGAGATTGACTCGTGATTTCGAACCTCCGACTTGTTGTCTGACTCCTTCAAATGACAATTTAGAACTGGTCGTTACTAACGCCAGTTTTTTTTACCATTTTTGAGTTAGTAAATTAACTTGCGATCCAGAATCTAATAACACGCGAGCTTCGCAAGTACATCCATTATTGGCTACCAATCTAATTTTAGCAGTTGCTAATAGCACATATCCTCGACTATTTTAGCATCATTACAGTAGTTACCGTAGCTGGAATATTATCTGCAGATGTTGCCTTTGAGTTTGTTTGTTTTACTGTCTGCTGTTCAAGATAAAGTAGAGAATTGTGTTTTTATTGCATTTAATGCAATGCCGCAACGTGCACTGATTGGCAATATGATTTGACCTAAAACAGTTATACCTAGCTTGTGTATTTTAACAAGTTTGATTCGATCTTTCACCTTTAATTTGAGAAACCATTCAACTGTGTAAAAAATGACCTTAACTTCAACATTCTAATCATATTTGTTTTTCTCCGTGTGTTTCTGCTGCTGTAATACATTTCTTTGTTGTTGGACGCTGAGTTGTAACATGACCTTCCCGTAACGCAATACTTTCCATGGTCTGATACGGTAATGTTAGGAATGATAAGAATTCTATAATTGAAGGAAGTTCTCTTGGCTTGTTAATATTTTGCTCGAACGAACATAAGTGTTCCGATCCATCTTCTTCGTTAACAGATGTATCAATAGAGGATCCCACGACCCTGTATTAATGCTGAGATTATTTAATGCAAGTGAGCATTCCTGCATTGTATCATGTAACTGATAACAGCCCCAGAACTTGCACGTACTCGTACCATAGAACTTCCTGTACCCGTTTATTGTCATATCTTTCACTCAACAGATTCCATGCTTTGCCATGTTTCATTAGTTATTGTAAGATGACTGATAAGCTTAGCTGCTTCTCCGACTAAAGGGATTAAAGCTGCCACATCTTTTCAATGCTTGAAAGTGGCTGCTTGTGAATTATCTCCAAAATAAATTGTAAAATTCACTCCACTTAAGGTAGTTGCCATCAAATGATGGTATTTTAACGTTTGGGGTGGGTAAATAGTCCCTAGATGCCTGTAGAGATGAAATAACTGTGGGAAATTTGCGCTTGAGAGATATTTCAGTTAATAAATGATGAACTTGCTTCTCTAATTCGTCAAACATTGTGATGTTGTTACATGAATAAGATGGATCTGTCATTTGCTCCCATAAATTACTATCAGCACTTATTATTTCTTGCCATAATTGACTGATATAATTATCTTTAAGATCGTAGTACATCCACTTGATTTTCGAAAACCTCCAAGTTTGATAATCTTGAATTTAAAATTGACATTGGCAATGAATTTTGCGTATTAAATTCATGCAGAATGTCGTCGAATGTCCTTAAGGGCGTTTCAGATGATGCATCTTTTGCATTGTTTCGATTTAAAATAAAAATTTCTTCTTGAAATAATTTCATGTTTTTATCAAAAGCGCCTTTATATTAATAAAATAACCCGTCGTGTAATAATTATGGCTTTTATTCTTTGGCTTATGTAGCTCTTCGTCATTCTTTATGAAATCACTGTAAGGGATTGTAATTTGGTAAGCCGTTCTTGGTAATAATTGACGTTTTTCCGAGTTGAAGAATCCATTTAAAATTCTTAATGAGGCGATTGACTTCATCTCCAGTTCAGCTTTATGGACGAAAACGGTGTCCATAGCATATAGGATAAAATATCATCTTAAGTCGTAAATCGAAATGGGTTAACTGTTCCAATGTAGTTTTTCTGTTATCCTGATCACGCACAAGATATCACGTCGGGGTCACCAAATGTATATTATAGTCGCTAATTGAGCTTTGGCACTTAAACTAATACCCAACGAATATAAATATAGTTCAACTCAGGCACTTTATCTTGAATTGCTCTTGACTATGTTTAATTTGTGGATTCTGGCATTTAAACCAGAACCTCTTTGAGTAAAGTAAACGCAAACGATAATTTATGTTTCTTAACTAATCTTTTAAACATTTTCAGTATTAAATATTAATTAACGATTTGAATATTCATTAATATACTTGACTGACTTACAATTCCGAAATCAAGGTGTCAAATTTCCTCCCAAGGTGAGTGTACTTACGTTTGACTCAGTACTTCATCATGTTTCATTGTTTGTTAACAATATAAAACATTGCATGATTGAATAACTCGGACTTCGCAAGACACCAATGAGTGTGATGAATGAAATTGGAACATCAATTTCGTTAATATTTTTATTTTGTTTCAACACTGTAATAATAATTATTTTGTATTCTTTACCAATAAAAATAAAATGATAATAAACACCTGTACAAATACATTGGGACCATTACAAGCTGATACGTCAAATATTTACAAATAAGGTCTTTACTCTTTCCCTAAGGCAAGAACAAAATTCAATGCACACTTAACGGATCGTAGCTACGATCTCTTGTGCTTCGAAAAGCTGACCTTGAATCAATGAGTAAAAATGTTCGTTAGGTTATCTTAGCTGTGATTACGGCTGATATTCAACAAAATTATATTTTAGTTTAATTTTAGTTCTGAAAACACAACTAGAAGAAAACGCAAAACGCTGTATAGATTAAAAATCCTAGCAGCATACTTGACTTGAACAGGTAACCTTTCAGTCGCTAGCTGAACGTACTATCAATTGCGCCAATGCTGCTGTGTTTCGGAGATAGCTTTACGCATACATATTTTGACCGTTTCCTATCTTGTGTCTTTAGATTTATGTCATCGAGGTATATAAAATTCATTAATTTTATTTAAATTCAATTTATTGACTTCTAATATTTTTAGTTCATTAAGACAATTACAAAGCTGACAAGTCAAATATTTACAAATTGTTTCTACACTTTATGCCTAAGACAAGGCTGGAATTCAATGCACACTTGACGGATTGTAGTTACAATCTCTTGTGGTTAAGAGCTGACCTTGAATCAATAATTAATTGTACAAAAATGTTCGTAACGTTGACTTAGCTGTGATTACAGCTGGTATTTAACAATACTTTATTTAACTTTAATTTTAGTTCTGGAACCACAACCAGAAGGAAAACGCAAAACGCGAGCTGAACGCGTATCCACTTGCGCCAATGCTGTTGTGCACTGGAGCTTGCTTAAACCATACATATGTTCACCGTTTCCTCTGTGTTGTGTTCTTAGGCTTATGTCATCTAAATGTATGAAACTCATTAATTTTATTTATATTCAATTTTGGACATTTAAAATTTTAAGTACATTAGGAAAATTACAAGCTTACAAATCAAATATTTACAAATTGTTTCTCTAATCTATCCCTAAAGCAAGAACAAAATTCAATGCACACTTAACGGATCGTAGTTACGATCTCTTGGGCTTCAAAAATCTGACAATGATTAATAGTAGAAAATTTCGTAATGTAAAGTAAGCTGTGATTGCAGCTGGTATTTAACAATATTATATTTTAGTTTAATTTTAGTTCTGAAAACACAACCAGAAAAAACGAAAATCACTGTATAGATAAAACCAGTACCTTTTAGTCACTATCTGAAGGCGCAACAACTTGCGCCAAAGCTTCTGTGTACGGAAGCTTGCTTAATCTACTCATATGTTCACCGCTTCTGTGCTGTGTTCTTCGACTTATGTCATCTAACTGTATGAAGTTCATTAATTTTATTTTAATTCAATTTGTTGAACTCTAAAATTTTAATACATTAAACAATTACAAAGCGGACAGATAAAATATTTTCAAATTGTTGCTCTCCTTTATCCCCAAGGCAAGAACAACTTCGAATGCACACTTCACGGATTGTGGCTATAATCGCTTGTGCTTCGAAAGCTGGCTTTGAATCTATGATTTAATGTAGAAAAATGTTCGTTATTTTAACTTAGCTGTGATTACAACAGAGAAAAACGAAAATACTTTCTAATATAAAAAATCCTTACATCATACTTCAGCTAATCCTGCTGTGTAGCGGAACTTGTTTATATACACATATGTTCACCGTTTCTTATTGTGTTGTGTTCTTAGACTTATGTCATCTAGCTATATGAAATTCATTAATTTTGTTTAAATTCAGTTTATTGACCTCTAATGTGTTTAATATATTAAGCTGACAGATCAAATATTTACAAATTGTTTTATCCTCTTTTCCCAAGGCAAGAAAAACATCCAACGCACACTTAACTACAGCTGGTGTGTAACAATATTATATTTCACTTTAATTTCAGTTCTGAAAAGACAACCAGAAGAAAACGCAAAAACTGTATAGATTTAAAAAACCCCTTGCAGCTTACTTGGACCTAAACCAGTAACCTTTCAGTCACTATCTGAACGCGCAATTTCTTGCGCCAATCCTACTGTGTACGCAGTTTGCGTAGTCCACACATATGTTCACCTGTAATGTCCCGGATTAACACGGCATTGAAATTTATTTATGCACTTTGAAATTGGTACGTTAAAAATATACTCCTTTTTATACTACTAAATACCTAAAGAGTAGTAACACTAAGGAGTAGTTACGCAACAGAAGGACTACTTAAATCCTTGTAATAACAACTATTGTACAACAACAACTTTTAAACAAAAATGGTGTCATTTTGAGAACTTAATGAAAATGAAATATGCATTAGCATCATTACTGTCTTATTGAATGGCCAGCCTGAGTACAGTATAATATACCAAACCGGTTCTGATAATTATTTAAAAATTAAATTGTAAGCCAAAGCAGAGACCTCGAAGGTTACCTCTGACCTAGCTTCTGCTTGCTGCGTCACTGCCCTATAAGACAAAATGATATTAATATATTATATGTAAGTGTCCATAATATAATAAGCATTTATATAATATTTTCATCAACTACCATTTGAGTTGGAACCATGTTATTTTTATTCAAATTTGCAATTGCTTTATATTAAACATAATAGCTTTTTTTAAATTGAAGTGTAAAACAGAGATAATCTAGACTTAATAAAATAAAACCCTTTTTTAATTAAGTGATTTCTCATTATTTCTTATTTTTTGGAAGTTAAGCTGTATGGCCAGTAAAGAAGGCCGCGTTTAAGTAAACATAGGTAAGGCCAGATAAAAGGCCGTCTGGTATACCAAATTCTTCTTTTTAGCTAGTCGTCAACGTTTACATTGCAACCCTGTCAGAAGTTTACATGGCGATCCTGAAACGACCCTGAAATAACGGATTTTTTGATATAATAATCTTACAGATAATTTCAACTCTTATATGACGAGTAACCTGAAATAATGAATAAAAGAGGATGACAAGCTTATAGTTGCTACAGTAGATTGCACTCAACACCAACCGCTGTATGCTAAATATAATATATAAATAGCAGAATATTCGAACCTTCAATTTGGAAAAATTTCGTATGGTTAGATTATGAACTTTTTTACTCGATTACATAAAAAAATTAAGTTAATATAAAAAAAAAAAACCAATCTTACCAACTAAAATCATTCACAAAGGAAGAAACAGGAAGTACATAAAATAAAAACAAAGAAATTATTACAACTACCTATAGAAACAGAAATGTTAAAACGTCTCGACCAGTATAAATTAAATAAATTTTTTAAAGCATACCGAGTTTAAAATGTTCCTTGATATAGCAAACGCAACCCCAAATGGTGCACATCTAAAAACTCTTTTTTATTAGTCTTGCTCTTGAATAATCGGTATTAACCAAAGTCCATAGTAATTTTCGTCTGTCATCTTGTTTCCTAAGTGCTTAAACCTGAATATTTTGTTCTACGGTGCGTTTCTAGTTCGTACAGCTTACCTGGTTTTAAAAGTATTTGTATATTAAATGTTCAAAGAATGTCTCGTTTTTCTTTTTTGTCGGCCGGAAGATCGGTCACACAACGGGTAATGTATTGTTGTCAATTTGCGTCATAGTACTTGAAATCGTTTGGGTTGAGTCGGAGAACTCAGTTTTATAAGACTGAAGGTGTTTTCAGAATACGTAGGAGCAGCGGCACCTCTGGTGAACAGAGGTGCGGCGACCACGCCGTCGCCTGATACAAGAACAGACGGGACGTGGGTTTTAAGTTTCAAATTTAAATTTATATTTTGTAGCATTGTGTCTCCACAAGATGCGAAGAAATTAATGTCCACCCGTAGAGATTCGCCTGTCCGATAGGACAAGGCTATTTTTGGACCGGAGGTCACCAGGTATCCGAGCACACCGTTAGAAACTGAGCTATTTTTACTGGGTCCTCAGCCAGGCTGATTCGGCACGGTTCAGATAACACCTAATCCAACCCAGGGAAAGTTTAGAGGAAATTTTGGGTAAGGAAGCCAGAATAGAGAGTAATTTCAGAGTGGAAGGTTGGATATGGGGCGTAATATATATATATATATATATATATATATATATATATATATATATATATATATATATATGTATATATATGGCGTATTTGGTGCCATAAAATATAAATATTTGAAATCACCATTACAAAATATAGAACATTTATTTACAACGTATGAATCGGATTAATATATTTTGGAAAGATATCTTTGATGTTTTTTGGTTTAGAATGATTATGTACATTAAGCAAAATGGAGTTACTGGCAGTTCGCCAACTTTGATGTTTAAGAATAGGTGGCGGTGTGATCATTTATGGAGATCCGCCACATTACATATATATATATATATATATATATATATATATATATATATATATATATATATATATATCTATACATGTATATATTTATATACATATTATATTAAAAGGCTGTTTCGTTTAAAAATTTAGTATGTATGCAATCCGTTTTTTTGATAGATGAAAAAAAACAAAATGCTATATTAAAAAGAAAATTATAAAAAACTTTGGTCGTCTTATTTATTTGCCGACGTTCACTCTTCTCGAGCATCTTCAGGACATATTCTTTTTTTAAGTTTTACTATAAAATTTATAAATTAAAATTTTTAACAAAACAATTTGATGAATACGTTTTTCTTACTTTTATTTTTAATTAGCTTTCACCTTTATTCTTATGTATAATAACAAAATTTTTAAATTATTTAAATAATTTATAAAAACACTAATAACACATATATTTTCATATTTCAACCGCTATTTCAAATTATAATGGTATATATATATATATATATATATATAATATAAATATATATATATATATATACAATATTATATATGATATATATATATAATACATACATATGTACATATATATTTATTTATATATGTATATATATGTATATATATTAATATAAATATATGCATATATATATGTTATTATATATATATATGTTATATATATATATATATATATATATATATATATTATTTATATATATATTATTCTTTTATTATTATTCTTGTGGAGGCCCAATGGGACCACGCGAAGTATCATTAACTCCGTACCGGCATCGTTAGCCTTTCTTTGTGCCCATACATACCTCATCTTTACTGAATGAGCAGCCTTCCTTTTATCAGTTATTCCCTGTTCTTTTGTTACTTCCACCTGGTCAACCCTCCAGTCATAATTTTCCTCAAAATATTTTTCTATCATAAACATCCGTTTGTGTGATACCCGCAGCCCTGAAGTTTTCCCTAACTGCTGCAATCTATTTCATTGTTTCTACTTTTGACCTGATTCCAGTTTCATAAAATTCTAAAATTTGTTTTATCAGTCTTCACAGTTCCATTCTTTTAATATGTCCGTAAATCCTTAGTACACTTTTTCTTATATCAGAGTGTATGTCAGTTTATTTCCCTATTTCTTTATTATTTCTGAGTCTGTATGTTTGTGGTTCAGTATTAATCGGGCCTAACATTTTCCTTTTAATTTTCCCTTCCCCTTGTGTACGATCTAAATCTGATTTCCTATTCGGAACTAAAGTTTCTGCTGCATACAAACATTCTGGTTTAATAACTGTGTTGTAGTGCTTAAGATTTGCATATTTAGAAATTGAGTTTTATCGTACACGTCCTAGCTTAATCTAAAATCGATGGCCGTCCTTTAGCATCGGACAGCATTAGCACCCTTTTCGAACCCCGATTCCTGAATAAATTCTCCAAGGTATCTTAGTTGATGAACTCTCTTAATTTTACTGTAAATTGTATTCAAGTATTTTGGAGCAGATTTCAGGTTTGTCATGAATTTCGTCTTTTGAATGATATCTGTGGCCCTACCTAGTCCCTAACTTCATGAAATCATCGACATTATTTTCTATTTTCTCTTTCCGTCATTCCTGAATGTTGGGCTTAAGGATAACACGGTTGGGCTAAACGCCCTGCAAAGAAACCATCCAACAGCAAGAAAGAGCACCATCAACAAAAATAACTATGAACTCGGTTCACCTTGCGGTCATTAGCCGCCGTTGAACGAAAATATAGACGAACTCTGTTCACCTTGCTGCAATTGACCGCTAATACGAACAAACCAACGGCGGGTTTCAAATGTCGCAAGAACATTTCAAGAAAACCTTGAACAGAGAACCGCTGGGAACGAGAGTACATTGCCATTTTCGTGAACTCTGTTCACCTCGTTTCTGCAATAGAAATACGAGTCAACGCTATGTCAACAGCTGGTGCCAACGACCTGCAGTTGCAAAGTTACAAAACTTGAGTACATCGACATTTTCCGTGAACTCTGTTCACCTGTTTCTGCAATAGAAATACGAGTCAACGCTATGTCAATAGCTGGTGCCAACGACCTGCAGTCCAGCTTGAAAGAATCTAATGGGCGATTCCCACACCAAAAAAAGGTGAACGATCGAGACCTTGATTTTCCAGGTTAGATCGCTTCAGCATAAAAAGACTTGAAACGAAGTTTTAGAGAGAGTTCCTCTAACTATCAGCGGGTTCGGTCGTGCTCCGGGAAATTAGCTAAAGCGTAGCAGTAAAGCGACAAAAGTGATCAGACGCGTTTATCATGGTCAATACGTAGTAAATCACGAAAATATATATCATGTAGTGCTGCTGTAAAATGGAGCAGTGGGGCTGGTTTTGGATTCCGGAATTATTTGTTCAAAAGCACCGAAAGAGATTCTTTAAAAGTGAATACAGATATTTAAGTTAAATCAATGAAAAAAAATATATCATGTGCCAAATTGTTAAAATAGATGTTAAATATACTTATTATCCGAAAAAGTAAATATAGAATAAAAACTTAATTTGAGAAAAGGGTCTAAGTCTAAAAAGACCGCAATATTATATACTAAATAAAACTAATATTACGAACGCAATGTTTTTGGTCTTTTAATTACTAAGAACGGTGGCTTGGCTACTTGGCTGCAGTGCTTCTATTAACTATTCTTGAACAGGAAAAGGGATTACAACAGTTTACAACAGTGGCGCAGCCAAATACAAGGATCCGCTCCCAGGGTTAAAACAGTAAAATTATAGTAAAAGAAATAGGGAAAACCCAAAAATCAAGTTAAGAAGAAGACTCACAAGTAAAAAGACAAACACAGGAGGCACCGAAGTATTCAACAATCAAAAAAAAAAAAATACCACAGGATAAATACGTTCCATCTCTACAGGCAACAGCAACATCTTATGGAGTTATATCAAATAAAAATGTGTAAGTTCACACTTATATTTAATATCAAAACTTTAAAATTTAAAACCCCAAGAGGAATTATCTAACCCTATAAAAAAAAAAATCCCCTTTTCATTATGTTATTCTATGCAAAGTAAACCCATAATTGTCGTGCTTAAACTTTATTTTAAGAATTTATTATTTCATTTATTATTGTAAAACAGTAAAAGTCGCCGCAGAATAAACTGCATAACAATTTATTAAATGGGTGTGTGTGTATATTTAATTAAACATTCCATATGTATATATATATATATATATATATATATATATATGTATATATGTGTATATATATATTGTTACCCGTTGAGATACTAATATAGCTATCTAGTACGTACATCGTAATTTTTTCAAAACAAAAAAAACCCTTAAAACATAATATCCGATTTCGACAGAAAAGAACTATCATTTTCATTAAATAGTATAGTGTTTAATCCCTTTTTCTTTTGTAAGCCCGCATTTTGGAATTATCTTGAACTCACATAATTTATTAAAAAAAAAGTAATAATAATAATAATAACATCTAAGGATTACTACTTGCCCAGTAGAATCCTGTAAGCAAAGGGCATACTTGCATACAAGATTTATATGCTTAAAAAAATTTTTTTCCGTTATAGGTATGTATATGGGCGTATATGTTTGTATGAGTGTATAGGCAGGGGTACACATATATTGTTTCTACCGGGAAGTATCCCTTGAGTGTAGGGCATGCGAATAAAAAAAACAGAGACTACAACATAAAAATATATTCACAAAGATATCAATTTTAAAATGGAAAAACAAATACTGAAATACATCGAAGATCCAGTTTTGACGAAGCAATCGATAGGATATTCAGCAATGTTGACAGTTTCGAACAAAAAAATGTTCAGACTGATTGATATCGAAGTTGAGAAAGAGAAAAACAAATATCACTGCGATAGATGCCGTTGTCCTAAATTCAACGAGAGAGATATTTCGCCCGAAAATACTGATAACGAAGACCATCAATAAAAGAAAAAAAGGGGAATAGGAATAGACACTGGTAATTTAGTTTTAATATTTTTCTAACAAATTTCACTTCGGAAGAAAAATAATTTGACAGATATTAAACTTAACTGAATTATAATTTTTCCAAATTTACTCTATTATTTCCTTACATGCTCCCCAAAGCAAACTAACGCCTAAAAATTTCATTTTAAGGTTAATTTGTACAAATCAACGAGATCATTGACCAATTTTATAATTATGATTCCTAAGGCCAATGACTCTATACCTGGCAAACTGCACATATCATAAAATACATTATATACCCTAAAGAAAGAAAGAAAACAAACAATAATAATACTCTATTTACAACAAGTTGTGTCAAGGTCAATCGCGCATATGCTACGGTAATGTTAGTTCACATCGGTTGCAGCTGATCACACAATTCAGGGTATATGAAAGTGTTAGTCAGTGTAGCAATAAAAAGAAAAATAATAAAAAAAAACGAAAGCAACAGTTTGGACGATCAAACCAATGCATTCCTCCCACCTTCGCGATCAACAAGCTAAATTTAAAGCCAGATGACATCCCTAATGGGGTCAGTAGAGCGATCGGTCCAAAATAAAATTTAACCAATAGTCGCTGATACCTAAATTTGTACCATTATCTCTAATTATCGTTCGTTTGATCACACTTTGCAAGTTCAGTGGAGTAAGAGCGCACAAGTATAAACGAGAATTAAAAGGAAATAGAAATCAAAAGCAAGGTAAGTCACCGTCAGCTTACACGCAAGGGTACTAATAATGTTATGCAACAAAAGATAACAAATAACTAATGTTTACATTTGTTAAATCTCCCCCCTCCCTCTAAGTTTCATTTAATATTTACAAAACAGCCAAACGTTTGTCGTAGCTCGAAATCATCTTTGATTTGCTTCATATCAAAAATCATTGTAAGCACTAAACTAGCTGCAAGTAAAGGGCATCGAAGATGATAAACGTTGAGTGCTAATAAATTAAGAAAAAAAAAAAAAAAAAAAACAACATATGGCTACATACACAAAGCGTCTAGATGCCTTTCTTATTTTAATTTGCAATACATTCTGCACTTATTTCTGAGATTGCATATCATACTTAAAAGTGCAAACCTTGATTTTTCTTTTGATTTAATCAACTATTTCTAAGACCAATGCGCGACCGCTTTAACTCACGAAGCAAAATCAACAAAAGCTCGAAGGGTACTGTAAAATCGAATTCCTTTGAGTGGTTGACAGCAACTTTATTTTATATTAGGCCGGTATGATCATATGTTTTTTTTTGTGAACTACCGTTCATTAGGGCGATTGGTGAGAAAAATATATTAGACACATTTAATCAAACACATTCTATTTAATAAAATTTAATTCTGGTAATTTTACCTTGTCTTACTGTGTAGCAAGGTGTATTTATATAGAATAGGAGAATAATTCAAAAAAAAAAAAAACAAGTATAATTTGAGAATAAAAATTTCCATTAACGCTTGAATGAACGCCGAAAGAAATGTCTTACAGCTAAGAAGTAGAGCTATACGGAGAAGCTTATCTTTGAATTCCTTGGCAGACATAAAACCAGCAAACAACACAAGCGACGATCTTTTAGAGGCATTAAATACTATTCCTGGGGAAGATTACTTGCGCACGGTCATCAACAAAACGAAGAACCACTAATACGTGAAGTAGTCGAAGAACTGAAATCAAACAGCGAGAAAGTACTATCGGTAATCCAAAATATAAGGGATAGAAATAAGGAGTTCCGGGAGGACATCAAGAGATTCAGAAACAACAAACCCCCAAAACGATCAGAATGTCGACAGACAACTTAAGCAGCAGCAACTTGCTGAATGAAACCATTAACCCTCTATACTCGGGCCTAAATACGGTAATTACAATTCTGAATAACATGATCCCATCTTTCGGGGCAAGGGCGATGAAGACTGCGCCTCGAAGCTCAGGAGTTCTTGGCTCTTTCGGATACGTGGTACAGAAAACTACCCGAACCCTACAGAGCCACATTTCTATCACTCCTACCAAAATATAAACTAAAAGGCACCGCATACAGCTTATGCGAGAACATGAGTTTCGAAAATTTCAAAGAATTGGCAAACCATCTACAAAAATTCTGAAGGCAAAAAGCTTAAGCGACCTAACAAATGAGATGCGGAGCTGCAAAGAAGAGACGAAAAGGTGTCGCTTTATGCACTTCGAATACAGGAGGCGCTGAACGAGTGCACAATAAATTTAGAAGGCAAGATTAAAGATGAAGGCACTCTCAAGACAATGAAGGACGAGTACGATGAAATGGCAAAAGCACGTTCACAAAGGGCCTAAATTCGCTTTCGTTAAAACAATATGCCTGCCTCAACGCCGGTAAGTCTTTTAGGAAAATGGTGGAAGCAGTAGAAAAGATGGAAACATACGAAAAGATTCTTTTTCAAATCTTCTTCAAGATATACAACAGCCAAAGTTGGAACCTAAAACAAAAACACGGAAATAGCAGTAGATAGACCATTATGCGAATTTTGCAAAATCTACGGCCATTCAATGATAGACTGCAGACAGAGGCGTAACACGCCATTTTGTTTTAATTGCCAGATTTAAGGCCACTCATTAGCCGGTGCCCAAAGGGCACTCCCACCGCACATTCAACTCATTTAGCACTCAAAATCCGTACACCGAAATATAACACAAGGCCGAGCACCGAATAACCCTCAGATTGGGAAGACAAAATTTTATGGGCAAGGCAATGAGCAAAACCAACAAAACTTCTATGGTCAAGTTTATAATTCAGGCTGTCAAAACATGTTTAAACGCAGTCCAAATAACAACGACTACGGCCAATCCCGAAACAATAATGAAGGTCTAAGGGAGGCATCCGGGACAAAGCAAATATTCAAGAGAAAACGATCAATCCAAACGAGTCCAATTTAAAGATAGTCGGAGCCCAACGGGCAAACAGTCAAATAACTATAACCCGTTCCGCTCTGGAAACGCAAACATGGGGTAGTACCCAAGTGGTAGCAGGCCAAGTAGAGAAGACAGATTTTGTACATACTGTGGAAGGCCGGGCCATTTAGAGAACGAATGCTTTGCGCGAAGAAGAAACGTGCAAAACCGAAATGACACAAAAACTAAATGCGAGTATTCTTCAGAGACACCAGCAAAATGTCTCACCAAAAACCCTTGGTGTCAACAGACCGCTAAAAGTGTTTCAAGTAAAACTCTAACCCCAAACTCTAACCCCAAAAGTAAAACATAATTCAAGATCTCTCACATTGTAGATCAATGGCGTCACATTGCTTCAAAGGAAAACCTGCGCTGACGCAATTCGGAAAAACTTAGCTCAATATGTGTTTCTTCTATGGTCCACGTCTAATACATTGAAATAACGAATTCTGGTTATATCCAGACACAAGGAATTTAACTCCACCAAACAATATGCTACCATAAAATCACGAAATTTTTATTTTGCAGGCTGGCTGTTGGTATTCGTTTTGCTGTATGCAGAAAAGGGATGTACGACCAAATCCATATCTCTTGGTGTAAAGGAGATGGATAAACCCTAACTAACATAGTCATAACTATTCAAAATGCTGATGCAGATGAAATAAAGGAACTATAAAAATACTGTTTAAAGGGACGATCGAATGCGCTCACAAGTCTAAGCCCGTTTCTGGATGACTGGATAAAGGCGTGTAGGGTATTTGAGGCATTTCGATGCGAAACATTCTATAATATTACCATATAACAAATTTATAGCAAAATTGCTTCTAAATTCTTACTATGAAGATAATAAACACTGCGGCCCCAAGGCATTTTGGCAATACCCAGACAAAAATTTTGCATTGTAAGAGGCGGGACGTTGGCTCGTAACATTGTTCAGAATTGTGTACGCTGTACAAGGGCAAGGCCGAAACTATTTACTCAAGTGATGGGAAATCTTCCAGAAGATCGAGTTACAGAATCACTACCATTTTTAAATAGCAGGTGTAGATTATTGTGGATTATCGTGAAAAAGATTAGTTTGTCGTCGAAGACAATGTAAAACACTATACTCCGATAAGGCAACCAATTTCGTTGGTACGAAGAACTAGCTTATGAAGTTATAAGAAGCTATTTTCCAATTCGTCACAAACAAAATTATAAAAACTTGTAGCGACAAAGGAATCGAATTTAAATTCATTCCTCCCTCGAGCTTCACACTTTAGGGGAATATGGGAAGCGGTGGTTAAATCTGCTAAAATCATCTAATTTGAAGCATTTCAAATGCTTCTCTCACGTACAAAGAATTAGAAACAATTGTAATAGAGATAGAAGCAATACTAAACTCACGACCACTAACACCTCTTTCATCGAATCCTAATAATTTAAGTTTCTGAACCGGGTCATTTCATCATCGAAGAGCCATTTACCACGTCAATAAATGCACGACACTTTCCTCAGAGACATCGTTAAAACCAGGTGGAAACTCGTTTCAGAATTGAAACACAGTTTTGGAAGAGATGGCATCATGATTATTTGCATGAACTACAGCAAAAATAAAAATGGAAAATGGCACCAGTAACCATTAAAGATGCAATAATGGTTATTTTAAAGGAAGATAATATACCAGTACTTCAATGGCCATTAGGAAGGATTCTTACAACATATAAGGAAATGATGAAATGATTCGGGTAGCGGATGTACGTACATCTTCTGGAATCCCAAAACGCCCAATACATAGATTTACACCCCTTTAATGATGGTGATCTAAAATAAAAAGAATCAAAAAAGAGGAAAGGTGAAAGGGTTCACCGCAGGCTCTTAAAATCTCGCAATTTAAAACGAGCTCATCATCACAGGAAGAAGTCCACAAAAACAATTCTCATCCGTGAATAAAGTAGTTGCTACTATGCTCATTTCACTACTTATACCCCACTAGTAATGTCATGTCACGTTAATGTTTTCGCAATTTAATCCAGATCTTGGTCTGTATTTTAAAGGACTTGAAAGGCACATATTTCTTCTGAAATATGGACTATGCTAGTGTATTACAAGTTTGCCATTGCACTTATAATTAAAAGCCTTTTCAGAAGGCAACACTACATCAAAACCCCATGTCCACATCCAGCTTCAGATAAGTCATGCGAAACAGTGATAAAATATGTTGAAATGGCGTTACTGCCGGCAAAGAGATGGTGTGTTATCAGCCATCGACGTAAAGAGGAGCACTGAATATAATTTGCCATGTTGCTCATGCTATATTTGGAATATTGGACCCGACTATGCAGAAGAGATGTCTAACACGAAAAATGGGGTCAATTCAAAAGAATTATGGTTAAGATTACTTCAAAATCATACATCTGTGGTTGGTTATAAAATCAAACATAGTTAAAAGGAGGAACAGAGACAGCCACACGTTTAACTGAATTGCACAAGATAATCAATATAGCATTAGAAGGCGCGGATAGACAAGCGATCTAATACATCCATCACAGAAATTTGTTTTCTTAACCGTGCAGCTGTTTATAAGAAATTCAGACTTACAACACGTTATACCGAGCTCATAAACATTATAACACATACAAAGCCACGGGAAAATAATTTCAAAGGTTCTCACACCAAAACAGTTGTCAGAAGAAATAACACGAATTAAGGGACATTGGTCAAATAACAGAAAGTAACTTATAACTAGCATCAATTTAGAAGATTATTACAAGCTGATAGATGTCAATGCTGCTCTTACAAGAGAACGACTTATATTCAGGCTAACATAACCACTAGTTGAACAACAAATGTTTGAACTATTAGCTGTTAAACCAATAGCAGCAAGAATCAACAAGTCGTTCATGACTACAGAGCCATCCACAGAAATTTTAGCAATGACTGGCCATCGCGATCAGTATTATCGCTCTAAGCAAACAGGAACTTGAAGTAGCACCAATTATCAGTGAAGGAAATTTCTTACTAAGAAATCAACAAGCTAGAGAATAAAAATATACCAGTACACTTAATTGTGAAATTCAACTCTTCAAGAACAATACATCGCAAAACTGTAGTATGAAAACTCATGGCCCCAGTATTAAATTAAGTAAATCAATTTATCTTTGGAGCAGCCGATAACATATAGAGATGACTGCTGTTTATAATAACAACAATTTTAAACTTACGTTAAAGGGATCAGGGATTTTAACGATAACCGAATTGTGTACTCTAGAATGATTTAATATCCATTCATGGAAAACAGAACTTTTAAGATGGATATGCACATCATACTCTGGGCTTGAAAACATCTCATCGATCGCCACACAAAAATTATACAAGCACTTATTACAATCAAAGCTAACGAGCACGGAAGAAGAGCTATCAGATCTACAAATGACCTACACCAAGGAAATGCATATCACGTATCAGATAAATCCATATCCGAGATAACTACTACACCATCGGCTATACCTTACTGGCACTGTTTAAGGTTTTCAGTATAGCTCTTTGTATGGAGATTATACATCATGCAAGGATAGCCCGAGCACAAGTGTCACAGAGAATCTCAACCAATGCCACGCCAACAAGCACATGCTTACGTTATTCAAGAAACATAAGTTGCGTTAAGAACGCAACGGGCTGAAAATGTACATGTGTACATGCTTTATCACTTTAGTTTTATTTGTTAAGAATATAAAATGATGGAGTACTGGAGCTTTTGAAGCACAAGAGATCGTAACCACGATCCGTAAAGTGCATTGAATCTTGTTCTTGCTCAACGGATCGTGGTAACCTTGGGCCAGCATACAAAATTCTGAACAATGTTACGAGCCATCGTCCCTGTCAACAGCTGGTGCCAACGACCTGCAGTTGCAAAGTTACAAAAAATTGAGTACATCGACATTTTCCGTGAACTCTGTTCACCTCGTTTCTGCAATAGAAATACGAGTCAACGCTATGTCAATAGCTGGTGCCAACGACCTGCAGTTGCAAGCTTGAAAGAATCTAATGGGCGATTCCCACACCAAAAAAAAGGTGAACGATCGAGACCGGATTTTCCAGGTTATCGCTTCAGCATAAAAAAAGACTTGAAACGAAGTTTACAGAGAGTTCCCTTCTAACTATCAGCGGGTTCGGTCGTGCTCCGGGAAATACTAGTAGCTAAAGTTGTGCAGTTGAGTGGCAAAGGATCAAAAGGGACTATTCAAAGTGAATACAGACGTTTAGTTTAAATCAATGAAAAAATAATTATATCATGTGTCAAATTATTGCAAAAATAGATAGTAAATATTCTTACTCTCCTAAAAGTAAATATATCATGATTTAGTGCAATTATTTGCAAAAGATCAAAAGAGACTATTCGAAGTGAATACAGACGTTTAGCTTTAGTCAATGGAAAAAAAATATGTCGAATATCTAGTGATATTACTTGTGAAATTATTTGCAGAAGACCGAAAGACTTTTTAAAGTGAATACAGATATTTGTTAAATCAATGAAAAAAATAAATATATCATGTGCCAAATTGTTGCAAAAATAGATGTTAAATATACTTAATATCCGAAAAAGTAAATATAGAATAAAACTTAATTTGAGAAAAGGGTCTAAGTCTAAAAGACCCAATATAATATATACTAAATAAAATATTACGAACGCAATGGTTTTGGTCTTTTAGTTACTAAGAACGGTGGCTTGGCTACTTGGCTGCAGTGCTTCTATTAACTATTCTTGAACAGGAAAAGGGATTACAACAGTTTACAACAGTGGCGCAGTCAAATACAAGGATCCGCCCAGGGTTAAAACAGTAAAATTATAGTAAAAGAAATAGGGAAAACCCAAAAATCAAGTTAAGAAAGAAGACTCACAAGTAAAAGACAAACACAGGAGGCACCGGAAGTATTCAACAACAATCAAAAAAAAAAAAAAAATACCACAGGATAAATACGTTCCATCTCTACAGGCAACAGCAACATCTTATGGAGTTATATCAATAAAATGTGTAAGTTCACACTAATATTTAATATCAAAAACTTTAAAATTTAAAGTCCCTAAGAGGAATTATCTAACCTTATAAAAAAAAATCCTTTTCATTATATGTTATTCTATGCAAAGTAAACCCATAATTGTCGTGCTTAAACTTTTATTTTAAGAATTTATTATTTTATTTATTATTGTAAAACAGTAAAATCGCCGCTAATAAACTGCATAACAATTTATTAAATGGGTGTGTGTGTAAATTTAATTAAACATTCCATATGTTATATATATAAATATATATATATATATGTATATGTGTATATATATATTGGTTACTCCGTTGAGATACTAATATAGCTATCTAGTACGTACATCGTAATTCTTTCAAAAAACAAAACCCTTAAAACATAATATCCGATTCTCTCGACAGAAAAAAGAACTATCATTTCATTAAATAGTATAGTGTTTGCCCTTTTCTTTGTAAGCCCGCATTTTGGAATATCTTCAACTACATAATTCTAAAAAAAACATTAGTAATAACATCTAAGGATTATTACTTGCCCAGTAGAATCCTGTAAGCAAAGGGCATACTTGCATACAAGATTTATATGCTTAAAAAAATTTTTCCGTTATAGGTATGTATATGGGCGTATATGTTTGTATGAGTGTATAGGCAGGGGAACACATATATTGTTTCTACCTGGAAGTATCCCTTGAGTGTAGGGCATGCGAATAAAAACAGACTACACATAAAATATATTCACAAAGATATCAATTTTAAAATGGAAAAACAAATACTGAAATACATCGAAGATCCAGTTTTGACGAAGCAATCGATAGGATATTCAGCAATGTTGACAGTTTCGAAACAAAAAATGTTCAGACTGATTTGATATCAAAGTTGAGAAAGAGAAAACAAATATCACTGCGATAGATGCCGTTGTCCTAAATTCAACGAGAGAGATATTTCGCCCGAAAAATACTGATAACGAAGACCATCAATAAAAAGAAAAAAAAAGGAAGAGGAATAGACACTGGTAATTTAGTTTAATATTTTTCTAACAAATTTCACTTCGGAAGAAAATAATTTGACAGATATTAAACTTAGCTGAATTTAATTTTTTCCAATTTACTCTATTATTTCTTACATGCTCCCAAAGAACTAACGCAAAATTCTCTTTTTTAAGGTTAACTTGTACAAATCAACGAGATCATTGACCAATTTATAATTATGATTCCCTAAGGCCAATGACTCTATACCTGGCAAACTGCACATATCATAAAATACATTATATACCCTAAAGAGAAAAAAAAAAACAAACAATAATAATATTCTATTTACAACAATTGTGTCAAGGTCAATCGCGCATATGCTACGGTAATATTAGTTCATCGGTTGCAGCTGATCACACAATTCAGGGTATGGAAAGTCAATGTAGCAATAAAAAAAAAATAAAAAAACGAGCAACAGTTGGACGACTAAACCAATGCATTCCTCCCACCTGATCAACAGCTAAATCAAGCCAGATGATATCCCAATGTGGGTTTGTAGATGATTCGGTCCAAAATAAAAATTTAACCAATAGACGCTGATACCTAATTTGAAACACATCTCTAATTATCGTTCATTGATCACACTGCAAGTTCAGTGGAGTAAGAGCGCACAAGTGCATAAACGAAATTAAAAGGAAAGGAAATCAAAAGCAAGTCACCGTCAGTTTACACGCAAGGTATTACAAGCAGTGCAATAAAAGATAAATAAATAACTAATGTTAATACATTTAATAAATTCCCCTCCCTCTCTAAGTTTCATTTAGTATTTACAAACAATAAACGTTTGTCGTAGCTTTTTTTATGGTTAAGCAGACGCCAAAAGGGATTGTTATTACCCTTATAATGCCAAAGCACGGCGCTACTATATGTTGTTACTTTATGTAGGATAAGAAAGAAGATGTTTATTTACACGTGTCTTAAAAGTTGCAGGTTGTAGTTACCCGGAAAATCAAAGCCAGTTAGGCTGTTCCACATCCCAGTGCGGTTGAAGAATGAATTTTAAAATTTTCGGTTCGAAGTGGAAGCAGTTGAAGACTGTGTTCATGAGAGGAAGAAGCAAGGCGGGTATTTCGTAGGAATGTGTTTTGGGAGGGATACATTCGCTCAACT
>JAHHFQ010000026.1:0-35595 GCA_018831715.1 Matsumurasca onukii | reverse complement strand
ACACACTTTGACACCTCCGACTATCCCTCAAACAATATTTATAATATCCCTTCAAAAATAAAAAAGTTCTTGGAATGATGAAAGACGAATGTTGTGGTAAAATTGTAAAACAATTTATAGGTTTAAGATCAAAAGCTATAGTATTGAAATAAAATAACGCTGATGACACAAGTTATCAAATAAAAAATGTAAAGGCGTTTAAAGAACAATACTAAATAATTTATCAATAGAAGATTATAAAACATGTTTATTTAAAAAGTTTTATTTTATGGTAGTAGTTTAATGTTTAGATCTAAGCTTCATACAATTTATACTGTTAATCAAAATAAAGTAGTTTTAAGTTATACAGATGATAAACGATTTATTCAAGAAAATGGAGTTAATACTCTTGCTTGGGGCATTATAGTATAAAATAATAACCTTAAGACGTAAAAATTAAATAATAATAAAATCTTTAACTATTAATTGTACAATTTGTGTTTGTATTTTTAATTATTATATTCAAAATCTTTTGAAACAAAAGATAAAAGAACAAATATGAAATATTTTGCAGAGCGCAAGTGCCTTCGTGCTTTTTGCATCCAGCCATCATAGGTAAGTTTTTCCTTAATGTTCTCAAACTAACGCAATTCGAATGATCCAAATCGATTATCAAGTCGCTTTTCATCCCCATTTGACTTACAAGCCACATCTTTTTCATATCCCTTCACGTAAATCTTTGAAGTACTCAATCCATCAAATAATTTATTCAAATCATTAAACGTTGACGTCCCATCGCTCCATTTCAATCCATGGTAATTTCTTTCCGCCCATCGAACCCTTCTTTATCTTCTTCACTCAAAAGACTAAAACAAAATGGTTTCTCCAACAACACTCTAGTACATCAAGCGAAACATAATATACAGCAAGTTCCTTTGCCGCAAACTTTCCATCACTTAACTTAAATCCTTGAATGTCCACTATCAACACCATCTTTACTACTTTCCTCTTCAACCTTCAAACACAAACTAAACTCTTGAACACAACAATCATTTATTCATTACATTTAAAACACCTCATCTCCCTCCACACCCTAAACTCAAACTAACCACCCATTACCACCAGTTTGCCACCCTACCAAGATAAAATTTTTCAGTACTCTTTCTCATTCTCCCATCCCAAATACACTATAGCCCTATAGCCCCACATTTTATACCAACAGTGTTGCCACTCCTACCAAGGGGCTGTTTTTCAGTACTTTTACTTTTTTTCCCATACAAAATTCACTCGTGACGTCATGGCCCCCCCATTTTGCCCGTGAAACCCCAAATACACACTCAATACTTAGATCTTAGTAAAGTAAGAGACATGACAGCACGCCACAAATGTAGTATAAAAATCTTTTGCTACATTTTGAAAGGTAGACAGTAAATACTAATTAAAACACATATCTGCAGATTCCATGCTAGCTGCAGTTGCTACGATAAATGATGTTCAAAATACGCAAAGATATAAAGTACAAGAAATTGTTTAAATAAGATTTTTAGCCAATAATAGGCGTACCTGCAAGGTTTCTTATGGGATTAGGTCTTCATTTCAAATTTACACTAATAATCACTATACCGAATTGTCGATAGAAAGAAGCTAACGTAGAGTTAAAGATTTAGAATCAAGAGTCATTATTAAATTGTAGACTTTTCTTTGAGATTTCGAGGCCGAGATGTGGTTTCGGTTTTCCGATTATAATATCCACACAACCAGCTAAGAACCTAGGTGTGACGTTGGCAAATACCACAAAGGGTGTCTTTATCAGATTCTGGATTCTATGATTTTTAAGAGATCGACAAGCAAATAGGCGCCGAATTTTTTCTTGATTTTCATGGTTTTGAAAAAGTTTAACACTTTACAAAATATAGCTTCAAGGGCGGAGGGCTGGCAATCCATCGGAATCCAGCAAGCTTTCGTCAGCTATATTTGCTACCACAATGCGCGGTGATGAAAATGCTAAAGATTTTGAACAATTTTAAAAATTTACGAAACTAACGATATTAAACCTTGAATAAGCCCATCTGATAGATGGTGTTAAATAATTCATACAAAATATGCATCGATTGAAGACTTGTTGCACGTTTACCCCTTACCGAAAACCCAACTACTTTTGGTAAGTCACGTCATATGAATATTAATCAGTTTTGTTTATGAGAAAAGAGGTTGCAAAAGTATCAAATATACAAAATTGTACGTCAAATACATGGCCAAATATGAGATTCTTGGACATATGATTCTGGCTTGAAAATTTAGCCATATGGCGGATGTGAATTATTTTGTTCCGCATCGTTTACATTCTATGTAAAGGATCAACGGAACTTATTTTAGTGCCCTAACGAACCAGAACTCGCCGTTTTGTAGTTACATTTTATATACCAAAATATGTAGGAAAATTAGAGTTCATAAAATGTTATCTGGCGGACAAACACTGAGGATTCACTAAAATGTGGCGCCTTGAAATGTTTGTATACGTAAAAACATCAGCTATATATAACCTCTGTATGAAACAATGTAAGATAGCCAAAAGGCTTTAAAGCACCCATTAAATTTTATGTTGACTTTTGCTTGCACAATGCTGATCTTATTGCTACTGCAAGGGAAATTCAAGACCAGCTTATATTTCCTCTTACTAGAGCAAGATTCAAGCGGAAAATGTGTGCATATAACGTAAAAGGTATAGCGTACACTTCTTTGAAGGCTCACGAAATAGTTTTAGAATTTTATTAGTTTAGACATCAACTACCAAAATTTTTGGAATGATTGAAATCCAAAATGCAAGAACAACATCAGCACCTATAACTAAGCTGAATGGTCGCTCTCAGTTTTGGCTCGTTATTCTGATCCACTTGGCATTTTCGGACCTGCCACCGTGTTGACAAAACATTTACGCACAATTTTTGGGAACAAAAGACAACATGGGAAAAAGAATAACCTTATCAAACTCAGCGTACCGATGTAGTTTTAGTAATATCAAGATAAAGAGGCTCATTTTAGCGAAATGATACTAATCTAAATTTAATTCATCCGGTTTGGTGCTTCCAACCAGCATACGGAGCGGAAGTCTAAGTCCGACTATGTACCAAAATAAAACTTAAAGATCAACATTCTTTGTGCAGAATGAAAAATATTTCCATTGTTGAAATAAGATAAGTAAATAATGTTAGAAAGAATATGTATATATATATATTATAATGTATTATTTTGTATATGTTAAAAAAATTAAAAGCGTAAATGTTAGTTAGTAAGTTTGACAAAAAAAATATTAAATAAGTGTTTAAACGAATTAAATAGTAAAAATTAACAATTTTGTTTTAAATGAACAGAAATTTCCATTATGGAATTTTTTTTGTGGGTAGACCATTGGTTGCAGACATCCACATCCGAACCTGTAAGACAATATTACTGGTCGTCATCATGATGTGGTTACGACATCAAATAGGTGAACATATTTGGTTGAAGAACTGCATCATGGCATAAGTAAAAATTCCAAGTAAACTGGGACAAGATATTCGATTAAGCAAATCGTGCACTAGGTAACCACCTGCCAGTAATGTAAAAATCCATAGCAAGCAGAAGTATACACAAATAATAAACAAAAGAAATAAATCAACGGCCAAGGACACCAACAGATACACAAAACTTTAAAGCACTTTGGTTAAGCAACTTTTAAAAGGCGTTTGGATTAAAATTAACGTAGAAGTTAATGGAAAAGTTTTGACATAAACAATTAATGAAAACTTGAATGAAAGACTTTGCGTTTTAAAATTTTATAAAAATTTAAGTGGTGTAGTAAGTTTGCTTCCTCATATATTGTCCTTTATCATTATGACGCTGTTTCTTAATATCATCTACTATAAGTTTTTATTATAACGTAGGTATTTAATCAGTACTGTATGATATATCACCATGTATTATACATTTTGTCAAACATGTATCACACAAGTAAGAACTCTGGTATATATTATGTATTATATGTTATGTCAAACATGTATCATTCAAGTTAAAAAACTTGTATGAATGAAATTAAATCAGTATCAAAACTACTTAAGAGGCGATCGGGTTTTTTTTATATTTCGGTGACTTAATACCACAGTGGAGTTTTTGTTATTTGATAATTTTTTAAGAAGTTGAATAAATATGTAAATAAAGTTTTAAAGTGAATTTAATAAAATATAAAACCAAAATCGTCTTTCGATAATAAAATAAAACAAGTACTCTGTCTTACGACAACAAAACTGGTGTAAAACAGATAGAAACAATACTAATTCAAAACTGATAGAACCTCATTAATAGAACCCTAATGATTAATGTACTTTTAGTACCATTTTATAATCAATTAGCCGTGGACTGCGTCGATTAATACACGACAATGGCCTCAAGAGACAGCTTAAAAACTATAAAGGTGCTAGTTTCAGAATTAAAACACTTTTTTTGGAAGAGAGGACAACTCAAATTATATAAAAATTTAAATAAACTAAAGACTGATAGAACCTCATTAATAGAACCCTTATGGTCAATGGTTATTTTAAAGGAATATAATGTGCAGTATTTCAATTGGCTTAGGAAGAGTTATTTCAACATATAAAGGAAACGATGGCATCATCTAGGTAGCAGATGCACGCACATCGCACTCTTAAAAATTAAAACATAGATAGGCTTTTTATTTGTAAACATGTATATGGAAAAAGCAAGAATCATGTAGTCGTTGTACCGCAAATCGCAAATTTTAGTATTTTATCTCTAAAAGGCCTATATATTACTTTACATGATAGTTTAGGTAATAGAAAGTAAGTTTCAATTTTTATTGCCAAAATAGTAACATCCTTTTGGTTCTTACAGTTAAAACATTTGAGAAGCATCTGAGGTTGTAGATGATATAACTTAGTACATTGGCAAAGATATATTGAAAATCATATATTGCCTATTTCATGACCTATATAAACAAAAACTATAAAATAGGTGATGTGGGTCCGCCCAATTCTTTAGCTGAAACTTATTCAATTGAAGTCGCGTTCTTCCGTGACCTTTTTCATATCTACAAAGTCAAATATTAAGACAAGGTAGAAGTAATTAGAAAGCGTATAAAATTTATGTTGTGTTTTTTTTATTAAACTATGAGTTTACCTAAATTCAGGGACTTTAATATATGTTTTAATTTTACAGAAAAACTGCAAAGAAAGTGCTTAAATACAACTAAATTTTTGTACTATTTTTCTAACCAAGATGACAGTATTAATTTGACGCATTAAATAAAACTTTTTTTAAATATATAAAATATCTTGGAAGTTTTACTTCAAACAAAAATATTTATTTTCAAAATTTAATATCTTTTTAAATTTTAAAAAGGTTTTATTAAGCTTTTATTTCTACTGTGGTGATGACACTATTATAAGTCATTACATTTTAACATCAATGGTATAGACTTTCCATTTTACTTTGGTATTCTTATATTAGTATTTGGTATCCTGGTTTTTTATAGAAAAGGTTTATTTCTCTTTTGATAACCGTTTTCTACACTTTTTCAATTGTTTAATTTGAAAGTTGCTATGCTATGTTGAATGAGTAATTTAGTTCTGTCCCTAATTCATGTTCGTGGTTATTGAGGTTTGTAAATAGGAATTTTGATTTCGATATTTTGAGTGGTAGATATGGTAGCTTTCCGCAGATCAGTTCTAAGGAAAAATAATTGGTACTTTATAAAGGGAAGGATTATAACAATCATCATCATAGGCAATGCTTAAGAAATATTTGCTAAGCGCTCTGTAGGCACGTTCATAGTAACCAAAACTTTCCTAATATTAGCAGGTTGTGGTATTGCATAAATTTTGAAGTTTGCAATGTTTTTTCTTTGTTTTTTTTAATTCAGACCTATTTTCCGATTTATGGATGTTAAACTGTCCATATTTAAATATAAGTTGCTCAACTAAGGTTTCTGGCTCTAGCATCTTTACTTTACGAAATCCTGTATTGTTAATATATTTTGAAAACTGTTTGAAATCTTAAGTGGGCTTTCATATGTCTCTCGTGATTGTCTTAAATTAAAAAACATGCCTTCTTAGTGTGTCGTTAGGTTCGCAGATCCTTTACCGTTTTATAAATATTGTATTTTGTCCCAAACCACTCCAAATGTTTGGTTTTAGTTTGGGGAGGGTTTTTATGATAACTAGGTGTCTCTGTTTTTGTTTTCAAGTAAAATTATGCTATTATTATATCCTGTGTTTTTACACTTTTATTATTTTTGGTTTGTGAATAATAAACGGTTTGATTTTGAAATATTCGGTTTGGTATTTTGTTGAATATTGCTTTCAGCTAAATTAGATCGATTATGAAATAGAATGTTTTCTTTGCAAAGTTATATTTTAGTTTTGCTCTGCTTTTCTAATCGCAAGAAAGTTCCGTCAGATTTGAGGCCACAAAAATAAGAATTTCGTTGTTATTATTTTTTCTGCAGTTTTTAAAACTTTTTCTTAAAAGACTGTCTTTAATTGTCTTGAATTTATTACATTTTGTTTTAAGATGAATTTCAAGATATGAATCTGATTTATACTTTTTATTCATCTTGTTGACTTAAGTTTGTTGTGCTTTAGTTCGTTCATTGTTATTTTTATCTAATTTTTGATTTATCGTGCTTTTGATAAAGGCTAACTACCAAAAAAGAAACATGTTTTATAGGATACATGAATCGAGCGCCTTTCCTTATGGAGCCCAATATTCATTTGCAACTTTTGCCGCAGATATGTCTCAAAGTTTCATTAAATCCAGAAGCAGCATTGTAGAAAACCAAACCATTGTTCAGCGGTAGGACCTTTAAGAAAGTTAGATACATGGCAGCACGCCAAAATGTAGTAGCAAACACTTTGCTACATCTTGTACAGCAAACGCAATATCTGCAGATTCCATGCCAGCTAAATTTGTTACGATAAATGATGTTCCAAATACAAGAAGTGGGATATAAGAAAATGCTTAAATAAGATTAATTGCCAGTATTAGGCGTACTAGCAAGGCCCAATTAGATTCGGTATCAAACTGACACTAATAACCACTTATACTAAAATGTAGATAAAGAAACAAACGAAAAGTCGAAGATTTATTATAATTAGCTGATTTTGATTTTATGACTCTGAAGGGATCGATAAGTAAATATACGCTGAATTTTATCTTGATTTCCTTCGTTTTGAACAAGTTTAACACCTTTACAAAAAGTTCCGGGACGAATGAGTATTGAAAGATGGAAACTAGCAAGGTTTCATCAGCTATATTTGCTACCACAACTATGATGATAAAATAATTCAAAGGTTTTGAACGACTTCAAAAATTAACGAATTGAATTATATTAAACCTTGAATAAGCCCAGATCGATGGTGTTGTACGTTTACCCTTACTGAGTAATCAACTACTTTTGTTAGGTCACGTCATATTGATGTTAATTAGTTTTGGAAGTGAGAAAAGAGGTTGCAAAAGAAATCAAATATACAAAGTGAGTACGTGAAGTACATGGATAAATAGGATCCTCTTGGATCATGATTTAACAAAAGTTTGGCCACATGCAGCATGTTTATTATTTTGCCCGAATCATTGACATTCATTCTCCTGTTAGAACTTTATTTCAACGCAACTTTATTTTAATCCTTTACGAATCGGAACACGTTGTTTTGTAATTACATCCGATATAGCAAAAATATGTAGGAAAATTATAGTTCAAAAAAATGTTTCTTTTTAGGTTGATTACTGCTTACGCGGTGCTGACTATATTGTTACTGCAAGGGAAATTAAAGACTAGCTTATACTTCTTCTTACTAAATCAAGAATCGGGTTTCAGAAATTTTGTTCGAATGTCTTAATGCAGCTCACTTGGCTTTTTCAGACACTGTATTGGCAAAACATTTAGGTAAATTGGGAACAAAAGACAACATGGGACAAAGAATAACCTATGAACTTAGCATACTGGGATACGTAGCTTTTAAATAATACCAAGGTAATGAGGCTCATTTTAGCGAAGTGATACTAGTCAAAACAAAAATTCATACTGTTTTAACGCTACTAAGCCAGCATACGGAGCAGAAGTCTACGTCCGGACAATGTATAAAAATGGAACTTAACATCTACACTCTTTTGCGAAATGAAAAATATCTCGATTGATGAAAAAAAAATTCTTTCTCTCTTAGAACTATGCGTTATTGGGGCCAGGCTAACAATAAAGGTAAAATATGAATCGTCTATTCACATTTTCTATACATTTTTGGTAATCGAGCAAACAGAATTTAAGTTATCTTACATGTTGATCAGTGGCATTACATTTCTTGAAAACACACCTGACTTCATATCGTGAAGTTTAGATTCCGAAAACTTAGTTCAATTTCTATTTGGTTCTATGGTGTACTTTTACATAAAACGAACTAATTATGGTTACACGCAGACACTATCGTTTTCACCTCACCGAGGGATTTTAAACTTTGAAAGAAAAAATGACAGGGGACGTTGTAGCAAAAACCAGAGAGAAAATGATATACATCATAAAATATAGAAACTCTATCAGATTTCAACAACAACAATTATGTGCTGTGCTTCGTTTTGTAGCCAATGTGAAAAGAAAAATGTTCCACACATCCCTATACATTAAGAGATGTGGAGCCTTAACATTCATAACCAACACTTTTCGATAAGGATTGCAGATGAATTAAGAGAATTACAAAAATACCTTTCAGTGGGACGATCTTATGCCTTCAGAAGTCAGCCGTTTTCGTGATTTCTTCCAAACCATCCTGAGGGATCGTTTAAAGGCATTAAATATACCTTCAGTTGCTACATACCCTATCTTATTTACATAAGTACATAACGATTATAAATAATATACCAAGTCATTTTGGCAATAATTGAAAAATTTTGAATGTAAGATTTCAGACAAAGCACGCACTATCGTTGCACAACGGCAAGGCATTGAGTACACTCATGTTCGGAAATTTTTCTGCAGAAAAAGTTCCAGAATCACGACCATTTTGAATATCAGGTATGGATAATCGGGGTTTCGTTGCTTTGTCACGAAGACCATACATATAAAAATGTATCTAATTTAAACACGGGTTCATTATCTATTCGTTCGAGGTCAGGACGCTTTGCTCTCATAATGCATAATTTCAATAACGATAATATGTGGCTAGAAATGGCAGTATTTTTCTACTGTGCCTCAAAATAAAGATATAGAAACTTGCAGCTACAAAGGAACCGGAATTTTAAATGAATTCATTAAAAGCTTCGCACTTTTGAGGACTTTTGGTACAGCGATCTTTGAGTGTCATATAATTCAAGGCACGTCAAATGCTACTTTAACTTCGAAGAACTAAAAGTAGGTGTATAAGAAATAGAAGCAGAACTAAATCACAACCGGTAGCACCCCTTTCATCGAATCTTACTGATTTTGTAGCTTTAAAGAGAAATGGATTTAATACAGCAATTTACATTTTTTTCAGCATTTATAATGAGTATCAATTAACAGTACGTTCGTAAGCAGCATATAAATATTTTGCACACACAAATACGGAAAATAAGTCCTCACATATTCACCCGGAAACAATTGTCAGAATAAGTTGCGATATTTTCGGACATCTGTCAGACACTAAAGCGTTACCTGTAACAGTCAACAAATCATTAGATTATGATAAGCTTAGAGGTCATGGCGGTTTTGACAAAGGACAGAATCATATTTATTGTATCAATACCATTAGCTGATCAAAAATTTCAAAATGTTAGCTGTTAAACAAATAGTAAAACCAAATCAATAAGACATTGATGACTAAAGAGATATTTACTGAAACTGTCGCAGTAAGAGGCCATCATAATCCCTATATTCGACGTTATAGAAGTACCAATAATCAGTGAAGGGTCTTTAAGGCTATGTGATTAAGGAAATAAAAGAGAACACAAACGAGCTTAAAATTTGCATTTGACATGTGATATATATATCAACTGTCACTTTAATTAACATAAGTTAACTTTGACACCTCCGACTATCCCTCAAACAATATTTATAATATCCCCTCAAAAATAAAAAGTTCTTGGAATGATGAAAGACGAATGTTGTGGTAAAATTGTAAAACAATTTATAGGTTTAAGATCAAAAGCTATAGTATTGAAATACAAAATAACGCTGATGACACAAGTTATCAAAAAAAAATGTAAAGGCGTTAAAAGAACAATACTAAATAATTTATCAATAGAAGATTATAAAACATGTTTATTTAAAAAGTTTTATTTTATGGTAGTAGTTTAATGTTTAGATCTAAGCTTCATACAATTTATACTGTTAATCAAAAAAAGTAGTTTTAAGTTATACAGATGATAAACGATTTATTCAAGAAAATGGAGTTAATACTCTTGCTTGGGGCATTATAGTATAAAATAATAGCCTTAAGACGTAAAAATTAAATGTAAATAAAAATTCTTTAACTATTAATTGTACAATTTGTGTTTGTATTTTTTAATTATTATATTCAAAATCTTTTGAAACAAAAGATAAAAGAACAAATATGAAATATTTTGCAGAGCAAACGCCTTCGTGCTTTTTGCATCCAGCCATCATAGGTAAGTTTTTCCTTAATGTTCTCAAACTAACGCAATTCGAATGATCCAAATCGATTATCAAGTCGCTTTTCATCCCCATTTGACTTACAAGCCACATCTTTTTCTCATATCCCTTCACGTAAATCTTGAAGTACTCAATCCATCAAATAATTTATTCAAATCATTAAACGTTGACGTCCCATCGCTCCATTTCAATCCATGGTAATTTCTTTCCGCCCATCGAACCCTTCTCTTATCTTCTTCACTCAAAAGACTAAAACAAAATGGTTTCTCCAACAACACTCTATGTACTACATCAAGCGAAACATAATATACAGCAAGTTCCTTTGCCGCAAACTTTCCATCACTTAACTTAAATCCTTGAATGTCCACTATCAACACCATCTTTACTACTTTCCTCTTCAACCTTCAAAACAAACTAAACTCTTGAACACAACAATTTATTTTAAAACACCTCATCTCCCTCCACACCCTAAACACAAACTAACCACCAACTACCACCAGTGTTGCCACTCCTACCAAGATAAAATTTTCTGTACTCTTTCTCATTCTCCCATCCCAAATACACTCATAGCCCTATAGCCCCACATTTTTATACCAACAGTGTTGCCACTCCTACCGAGGGAGCTGTTTTTCAGTACTTTTACTTTTTTTCCCATACAAAATTCACTCGTGACGTCATGGCCCTCATTTTGCCTTTGAAACCCCAAATACACACTACACACCTTGCCAAAAATACCCATCCAAGCAGCATCATATATACTGTTAATTTAATGATGATAATGCTAATAAATGATGTGTATCACATCCTTGCAACACATCTTCATCAAAAAATAAACAACAACTGCACAGCTTGTGAAATAAGAACACTTTATAAATTATTGAGAAACACTTTATATTCATTTTCTATATTAAAAACATTCTATGTTATGTCAGAAACTAATTCTATATTTATACGTCGAATTTTGAATTGATGCTGTTCTTCCTCTCGGTTATTTGTATTTCAGGACAATTAACTTTATTAGTTTGAAGGTTAATAATAAACCTTGTTTAAACCCAATACGTTTTCATATCATAGATCGATCCATGTGTTGTTGTTTCATTCCCGAATGTTGTAATGCACAATACACATAGCGTAAGTTTGAATTGTTTATTTATACTGATAACGAGTTACTGATCAATGCAAAGGAAAGAATTGAGTAGAAATGTAAGTGTTCATTTTATAGTTTTTTAACCATATCATTATAGTTAAGTATTTATTTAACACAAAATTTTAATGTGTAAATCTATTTGTGTTGAGATTAATAAAATTTTGTTAAAGTACAAAGTTGTATGTATATGTGTCAATAACTAGATATAAAATTTAAATTTTTATAATAACAGTTTAAATGAATATCTGAATACTATATATTTGCATGTTAAACATGGAAATTGTATTTTAAATTTTATTATTACATTTTCAAATACCTTGGTTGCTTAACACTTCGTCTGTATAAATTTTATTCTTATCATTAATTCAATTTAAATAACCAAAGTGGCCTTTATGATAAAAAAATCTAATGATATGTTTTGGGCTTCCTGTTGTTTTCTTAATATATTTATGATAAAATGAGCGGTGTTTTCAAGATTGGTGTTACTTAAATATCTAATAAATAAATGTGACAAGAATGGTTTTAATGAATTTTATGAAAATGTTTATTTTATCGTTACCTAAAAGCGTAAATTACATTTATTAATAAATTATAAACCAAATTGCATTGTTACACATCTTGATTCAGTTGTATTACTTAATTTGGTCTATATAATACGTTCTTTGTTTTGATTATATTCTTTGCAAATCGTTTAAATGGTGCATTTTATTTTGCAAATCGATTTTCCTTCTGCTATAATGAATTTTTCTAGCTCTATTTATCAGTCGAGTTTTTATTTTGTTTGCATAACTATCAATGTTAGTTATATGTATGTTAGTTATATATATCCAAGTGTTTTAGATGTTCACAAGTTCGAAAATGAATCTTTCGGTATTTTTTTGCAATTGATTTAGCGTCTTTAGAAGCTATATGGTGAACGATTTATACTTTGGCAGTTCATCTTGCTTGTAAGAGTGCTTCTGAAATGAATTGAATTATCTCAATGGTCCCATAGTTTGTGCAATTGTAATGATTTTAAAGTTAGTAGAAGGTGTATCTTTATTGTCTCTCGCTCCTTGGTATGTCGAATTGCTTGGTTGGCATTTTGTAACTATTATTGTATCGTTTTAGCCATTTTCCCATGTTTTCCAAAGATATTTTGTTTGAGTTTAAGTAAAGCTTCTTTTCTGATTTCTTGATGTCTAAAAATATTGAGCATTATCATATTCTCTTCAAATAATTTTTAATGTAAAAAATTTATCTGTGATTCTGGTAGATGGCATATAAGTTAAAGATATTAAGCGAATATATATTCACATACGATTTTTTCATCAAATATTTGGCTTTTGTTTAAAAAACGAAAGTTTAGACCATGCCATAAGAATTCGCTGAAGAGATCATTCCTCCAGTATCGAAGCTCACTCTACAAATCACAAAAATTTGTTATTAAAACTTGTTAACAACTGTTTTAAAAATTTGTTTGAGAATTTATTTGTACCATGCCTTTAAAAAATTCTGGTGCCCAATTTAATGCGCAATTGTGAATCTCTGTTAGTATTAAAAATTCCTCCTTTGAAGAGACAAGAAAAATTCATATTTCAAAAGATCGAGTTCAATACGAGTCATTTTCGGAAGATGGATTCTTATGGATTTGAAAATGTCAGCGTGGATGGTGGACTACCGAGGACGATTGAATTTAGTACCATAAAGGTATAGCCTGAAGAATTTGATTTTCTCCAGTGAATTGAAAGTGTTTTCATTGCGGGATTTGTCGATATCATGTTTACTCAATGTTTACTTGTATATGATATCAGCAAGCCAAACCTATCTCTGCTCAGAGAGCACTGCTCCGAGAGCAGAATCTGATGCGTAATAAACTGAACGGTTTAGAGTATAAGAGATCGGTATGATAAGTAGGATATGAGTCAACCTATGTTGTAATCACTTTACATTTTCGTGCCAAATGAGCGAGGTGTTTCTTTGCTTAGAAAGTTATCAAGAGGTCTACTTATTACGTCGAAATTTTTAAAGCGTCTGTAATAGATTTGAAAACTAAAATCGCTCCCTTCATCAGCTTTGTTGAAATAATTTTTATTATGTTGTGTTTTGTAGAAATTCATTGAATTCCATGTTATGTTACTAAGGAGAGACTACTTCATCTTTTTTAGGAAAAACAAGTTTTTCGGATTAAACATGAAACCGCATTGCATGATGTTGAATGCCGTCCAATACATCCTTGAATCGAGAAGAGAGAATTTGTTTTCGACATTTATTTTTAACTTCGATAATTTACCACGAGTCTCCACTTGGTGCCAGCAGACTCTTTAGGCACAATTAGTGGTGTTAAATGCAACAGAATGGCAGTTTGTAATGTGTTATACGCAGTTGCTTGTTAGTCTGTTTGTTGATTTCTAGTTGCTGGCATGCGGAAGTCTGAAATGTTTTGATTATAAATGGATATCTTCAGTTGTAAGGATATCGTAAATAGAAGGCGTTACCTTGGTGAGATCTTATCCCGATATTAAAAACGTTCGTTGAAACCATTCCTTTTTAAAGAAATCAAGTTGCACAAGGTTGGATCAGTAGTGTCGATTTGAAGTATTATGAAGATCGTTAAAATTTTGGAAATTGCTTTTAATACCCAAAATGTTGTAATTACTTAGTGGTTCTTTGTTTAATTTTAAATTTCTTATTTCTTTTTTTGTCAGTATGAAACATTTTTTATATGTTCGATATTTATTATAGTCGATGCCAAAATACCCAATTTTGGTCCAATGTTATTATTTGATTAAATGGACAAGCAGCTTCAGATCTAGCCAGTATACAATTAGTTTCTTGTGAAATTTCCGTTGAGTGGAAATGAGAATACATTGTTTGTTATACAAATGTTTAAACTGAAAATTTCTAACGGACTTCTACGGAGCTTTTATTTATAAAGAAAATTGTGACCTTTGATTCCTCCTGTTTTGATGGGAAAATGTTTATTTTACGATTTTAAATTTATAGAAAGATGTTTGTTGTTGAAGTTTTTAGTTGACAGATGTAAGTTAACAAAATTAAATAAAAATTTGACAATTAATTCTAGTCATGTTAACAATTAAATTCATTTGCATATAAAAAGCATTTGTAATAAATATTACTTTCTCATTATAAAATATATATATATATACATATATATACTTATATATATATATATATATATATATATATATATATATATATATATATATATTCATATATTTTATATATATATATATATATATATATATATAGATAGAGTATATTTATAAATACGTATATATTTATATCAATATATGAAATAAAATATAAATATATATATATATATATATATATACATATATTTATATATGTATATAATATAAATATATATATATATATATATATATATATATATATATATATATATATATATATATATATATATTATTATATATATTATTATTATTCACGTGTAGGCCTAATCGGACCACGCGAAGTACATTAACGCCACCCCAGCACGTTAACTTCATCCTTTCCGAATGTGTTCATCAAGGTCACTCCTTCTTTGTTACTTCCACCTGGTCAACCCCTCCAGTTATATAATTTTTCTCTAAATACTTTCTATCATAAACATCCGTTTGAGTGATACTCGCTGCTGCTCTCAAGTCTTCCTTAACTGCTGCAATCCATCTTATTGTTTCTATTTTTGCCCTACTTCGAGTTTCATAAAATTCTAAAATTTGTCTTGTCAATCTTGACGGTGCCATTCTTTTAATGTGTCCGTAAAACCTTAGTCTCCTTTTCCTTATGTCAGAATGTATGTCAGCATATTTCCTATTTCTTTATTACTTCGAAGTCTGTATGTGTGGTTCAGTAATAATCGGGCCTAATATTTTCCTAATAATTTTCCTTTCCTTTTGTATACGATCTAAATCTGATTTCCTATTCAGAACCAATGTTTCTGCTGCATACAAACATTCTGGTTTAATAACTGTGTTGTAGTGCCTAAGTTTTGCAAATTTAGAAATTGATCTTTTATTGTAAACGTCCTGAGTTAATCTAAAAGCGTTAGCCGTCCTTTGGCATCGGACAGCATTAGCACCCTTTTCGAGTCCCGATTCCTGAATAATTTCTCCAAGGTATCTAAATTGATGGACTCTCTTAATTTTACCGTAAGTTGTATTCAAGTATTTTGGAGCAGATTTCCAGGTTTGTCATAAATTCTGTTTTTTCGAATGAAATCTGTAGTCCTACCCTCTCAGCGATTTCCTTTAAGATTTCAATTTGCCTTTCGGCAGTCGCAATGTCACGCGCCAAAATTGCCAGGTCATCAGCAAAAGCCAAACAGTCAACCCTAATGCTGGTTCTTCCTAACTTGATAGAATCATCCACATTATTTTCTATTTTCTTTTTCCGCCATTCCTGAATTACCCTTTCCAACACGCAATTAAATAACAGTGGGGACAGACCATCCCCTGTCTAACTCCCGTTTTAATTTCGAATGAATCCGAAACCTCTCCCATAAATTTAACTTTTGATTTGGTGTCAGTCAGTGTTTCTTTGATTAATGCCAAAGTTTTCAAGTCTAGACCCTGTTCTCTGAGAATTTGAAAAGGGATTCGCGGTCAATCGAATCGTAAGCTTTTTAAAGTCAACGAATGTGCATACAATGTCTTTGTTATATATCTTTGATGTCTTAAGATTAGTTTCAAGTTTAGTATTTGTTCCGTGCAAGATCTGCCAGGTCTGAAACCGGCCTGATATTCACCAATATTGTGTTCTAACTGTTGTTGAGCTCGGTCTAATAGGCATTGAGAGAGAATTTTGTACGCAACTGAAAGTAAGGAGATTCCACGGTAGTTGTTAACATCTGTTCTGTCACCTTTCTTATGTAATGGATGGATGAGAGCGTTCCTCCATTCATCAGGAATTTTTTCGGTTTCCCAAATATTTCTTATAATTTTGTAATTTCCTTGACAGTATTAGGTCCAGCCGCTTTTAGAAATTCTGCTATGATTCCGTCCTCACCTGATTTGTTGTTTTTAAGTCTTTTAATTTGTCTTTCTATTTCAATTTCGTTAGGGGCACAGGAGTCTGGGTTAGCTGTATTAGTCTGAAGTGGTGGAAATTTATTGGTCGGTTCCGGGCAGTTTAAAGTTTTTCGAAATATTTAGCAAGTTCTGCACAATTTTCTTTATTACTAAGGGCCAGGTTTCCGTTTGTTTTTAGCATAAACTTTGGGGTTGATAACCATTTAGTTTAGTTTTAAAGGTTTTATAGTTTCTTGTATTATTTTTCTGAAAGTTTTTTCAATCTCTACTGACCTATTCTTGTCATACTTTCTCTTTGTCTTTCTTATGAATTTGGAAGTTGCCTTCTGACATTTAAAATTCTTTGTGCGTCTGTTCTGTTTTGTTGCTATTCCATTTTTTAAAAGCGTCATGTCTTGATTTTTTGCCCCTTCACAGTCCTTATTCCACCATGGATGTTTATGTTTTTTGTGAAGGCAGTAATTTTTGAGCTGTGCTAATGATTTTGTCTTTGAGGTCTTGCCAATTTTTGCCTCCTTTGCTCAAGTTCCGATGTAAATGTTGGACCTAGTTTATAAGTGTCAAATTTGGTGATCTGAAAGTTATTTTTTAAAACTTCCTAGGCCTCAGTTTTAGTTTTATTCTAGTAGGTAGTGATCCGAGTCAATGTTAAAACTCGTATTCTTGTACGTTCATAATCTCCTGTAGTAGGGATATGATATCGCTACATGGTCAATTTGAAATTCGCCGAGAAAGAAGAATTGGGACACCGCCACGTTTTTTGTTTAGAGGGCAATTTTTTGAAGTGTGTTGACATTATTTTAAGATTAAATGTTCTGCATGTTTCAACTAATCTCTGACCGTTTCTGTTTGTCCATTTGTGCCTGGAAAGTCTCCGATAGTTTTCCTAATTTCCTTTTCTACCTAACTGGGCATTAAAGTCACCCATCAAAATTTTACGTGACCATAAGGGATTCCTGATATTGTGCTTTCTAAGGTTTCCCATATTTCGTTCACCTTATCAGGATCCGAACTATTGTCCTGGTTTACTGGCATGTTAGAGTGTACATCTTGTTAGCAATACCTAAGTCATTGTCATTAGTCTCTTCGTTTATAATACATCCGTTACCGAGTTTAAGATGTTCCTTGATATAGCAAACGCAACCCCCAAATGTGGTGCGTTTCTAAGAATTCTTTTATTAGTCTTGCTCTTGAATAGTCGGTATTTACCAAAGTCCATAGTATTTTCGTCTGTCAGTCTTGTTTCCTGAAGTGCTAAAACCTGAATATTTTGATCTATGAGTGCGTCCTAGTTCATACAGCTTACCTGGTTTTAAAAGTGTCTGTATGTTAAATGTTCCAAAAATGTCTTAGTTTTTGTTTTGATCGGCCGGAAGATCGGTCACAATAGTAATTGTATTGTTGTCAATTTGCGTCATAGTAACTTTAAATCGTTTGGGTTGAGTCCGAGAACTCAATTTTTTTAAGACTGGAGGTGTTAGTTCCAGAATACGAATCGCAGCCGCACCTCTAGGGAACAGACGCTGACCACGCCGCCGCCTGATACAAGAACAGACGCGACGTGGGTTTAAGATTTAAGTTTTGTTTTTTTTTGTAATTTTCATTCTGATTCCCACGAGCTGCGAAGAATGTAAAGTCCAACAGGATTCAATGGTTAACACCTTATTGGAACTCAAATATATATATATTAGAGCTATTATATATATCTATATATATATTATACACATATTTTACATATAAACAGAACAAGGGATTGTGGATATATGTATATAGAGATATATATGGAATATATATATATAGCAGGAAGGTATATATATATATATATATAAAAATATATAGAGGAGTAGAAGAGTGGGAGAGTATATATATGGTGGAGAATATATAGAGTATATATATATATGGGAAGAAAATATTATATATAGAGCGTAAATGGCAATGGAAGGAATATAAATTAACAGGTATATAGAAGGGCATGGAATTTAGGTATCTATATATCAAGCGTAAAACGATCCAGAAAACTCTAACTCTAAATAAATTTTATAACGTAAAAGAAACCAGCTCCCTCAACTATTAAATTTCTACCATAATTTAGAAATATCAATCGTCTACAAAACCAACAAATGCAAATAGAAAGACGACGTAAGCAAATAAAAGGAGCCAAGACCACCTGTATGGCGATGAAACCTTAGGACTTGGTCTGAGTCAACAACGAGATATTAATAATTCAATTCACTGCATCATACAGTTTACGGCAGGACTGCATTAAATTTTGAATTTAATCCTTTACATATCTGTTTTCATAAAGTGATTTTAATTTTAATAAAACCTTAAATAAAAATTAAACTAAAGTGCTGTGCTTCAAGATAGAAATATCATAAAGAAGGCTTCTCTTAGATTGTTTAGGTAAAATAGCAGAAGTTTTTTTCTGGCGACTTCCGCAGCGATTACGCTCTTTGTAAAGGACGTACTCACAAGCAAGAAATAGTTGGCGGTCTTAGAAACATTTGATCTGTTTTAAATTAGATAAGTTTTTTATGAATAACATCTGAGATGCCTTGCCCAATTATAAACTGCGGACAAAGTGTATCTAGGTAAAATAGATTTAATGTAAACAATTTCTTGATCCTAACCTGACATTAAGAGCCACCAAGATAAAGGCTCTTTACGATATGGACACATATATGGAGAAAATGGCATTAACCCGTTTATTTATGGAAAATAAATGTTTAAAACTGTGGTGATTACAAAGGTATTGGGTTACGTCACAGAAGATGAAAATTTGAAAAGAGTAGTTAACTGGGCGACTATAGAGGAAATATGTGTGGTAAGGATCAGTTTACTTCATATCTGGAAAGGAGTTCCAGACGTATCTTTGCTTGAGAAAACTAATGGAAACTGCTGGCAAAAAGCCTAAACATGCCGCATTATTGGTCCATGAAAGCATATGAGACAAAACCAGCAGGATATGGAGGTATAAAATTCTGCCTGGAGAAGAATATCAGATCATGGTCCAACAATGTGCCGAGGCTGCGTGTAGCCTGCAGAAACAGCGTCAACTGACGAAAGGATTTGGTTTAATGGTTAGATTATACCCAGGGATCGAAATGCAACTCTCACCTATAGGATCTGATTATGGATGCAACGACGGTGATATAGGGCTGAGGCGCTTTGAACCTAACGTTTGCAGATGATAAATAAGGGGTCAATCCTTACGGCGAAACGTCTATAAAGCAGAGTTACTAAATTGACGAAGGGCACTCAAAAGTAGCAGAAAAGAGTATTTATGACCTAAAGGTAAATGTTTTAGCAACAGAAGAATAACTAAAAGTGGACACAACCTAAACTATGGGTCCAACCTGTGGAGAAATGGTAATGCTTTTTCTTGAGAATGGGGTGGATAAGGCACTGAGATTAACCATAAAGTGAACGAATTGGAAACGTTTGAGTGAGTTCTGGGCAATAAAATAGTTAGCTTCAAAATAAAAGGGGAGATTATAAAATGTTTAGACCAGAGCTGATATGCTGAGCAGAACTTCACAAGTGGGCAATAAAAGAAAGCTTGAAATTCCAGATATGGAAACGCTTAGATTAATATGCGGATCTCTATAAAGTGACATGGTAAAGAGATAAACAACAAGAGGTTCAAAGTGAAAAGGGTCAATAGGAGATAAACATGAGAGTACCTAAGATGGTTTTTACATTATAAAGAAGAGATATGGATTATGCTAAAAATCAATTGATAGGTTGGGAACGAGGATAAAGAGAAGGAAGGATAGGCCTAAGCTAACATTAAGGATAAGGGAAGAAGAGGATTTGAGAGAAAAGTTTAAATAAGGCTCAAACAGCTAAGCGAATATTAAAAGATAATGGGATTCCAGCAAAAAAAATAACTTTATAAAAGACAAAATAATAAGAAATGATATATATACATACATATATATATATATATATATATATATATATATAGTATATATATATATATAATATATATATATATATATATATATATATATAATATATATTTATATATATATATATATGGAGAAAGAGAGAGAGAGAGAGAGATAGGATTTCAGAGAGAAATATAGAGAAGTGAGAAGAGGAGAAATAGGATAAAGAGAGAGTTTAGAGATATAGATATATAAAATACAGGGAGGAATAAGTAATAATGTAACAACAATGTAAGAATAGACTTGTCTTAATGTTTTAAACTTTTTAAACACATATTTAAAAAACAATACATATCTTTAAATGTATTATTGTAAAATTTAACTTAACTGAAATATAAAACATAATTATTTTTCATCGTTTTTAATAACAAACTAATCCTCTTTTTTTTTCAAAGTATTTTTAATTTATTTTCAAATTCATTTTTCAATAACAACCAAAATATACAACAAAATTTCTGTTTTTATTCTCCTTTTAAAACTTAATTAAAAATAAACGTTAAATTCATTTTCTATTCCATAATTTTTTAAGGAAAATGAATTCAACTTAGTTTTCAATTCTAAAAAATATGAAATCAAATATAAAATATATTAAATACATATTCATGTAATATATAAATATATATATATATATACATATATAAATATATATATATATATATATATATATATATATATATATACATATTTAGTATACATATATATATTATTAAAATATTATTATATATATAAATAAATATTTATATATATTTATATATATAAAGATATATATATATATATATATATATATATATATTTATATACATATAAATATATATATTTATATATATATATCTTTATATATAAATATATTTTTATATATAAATATATATATTATATATGAATAGTGAAATTTTAATGACATGAAACTTTCAAAGGAAGTTTTAAAGATAAACTTTTATATAGGGTATTTAATACATGGAGGATAGTTGAATGGAAACGGAAGAGGTACATGAAGGAATGGAAGCACAATGAAAGAAGGAAGGATGGATCTAGAGGAAAAGAATTTGAGAATTAAAATTAGTCTCGAAGAGAAAATTTAATTCTGACTAAACCTGTCTAAAGCCCGAGGACTGAATTTGTTGATTGTGGGTGACATTTTGCATGTTGCTCAAGAGGATGGGAATAAAATTTTTTTGATTGCGGGAATTACTTAAATTTCGAGGACAGTAACTGAAAAATTGCTTACATTTTCATTTCTTTTGAAGTCGAAATATCTGCTGTCACCCTATGTGTTGAAGCAGTGTCATCAGCAGTCCCACGCTAAAACACATTGGCATGTGGACCAATTCTCTGAAGCATATATTTGTTTAGTTATAGAGTGCGCATCAAACCGAACATTAATGGACAATTGATAGAAACAGGTTCATAGTCAATTGCCGTTAAGTGCAACGGGTAATGCCCAGAACCACAAAAATTCCAAGATGTAGATAATTCAGATAACGATCTGCTCTGCACCTAGACCACTTGGCATATAAGGCAGAGCTTTTGGACCAATTTATTACGAATCCTAAGCTAACGAAAACTTACAAAGTTATACTATCAAGCTATGCTTTTTAATGTAACAATATGTTGCTAACGTTCGTGAATCGCAACAACGTATACTTGCATTATTAAAGTGAGAGGACTTGCAACTGAAAAATTCTTTACATATTTCTCTTTCTTAAACCAAATTTGCCGTCAACTTATGTGTTGGAAGCAGATTCTCACATTGGTGGTTCTAGTCATACCAATCTGCATGCAATCAGTGAATATAGAGTTGTTTCTATCGATTATCCGATTAATATTTGCTATTTGATGCGTATATCTATAACTAAAAAATATATGAAAGCTGAAATTTATCCCATCACCAATATATATATATATATATATATATATATATATATATATATATATATATATATATATATATTATACATATATAAATAAAATATATATATATATATAGTAGAAGTATAAATAAATATATAGGAGTAGATATAAAAATAAATAGATATAGAGGGAGATACATAAGAGAGACAGAATGTAATGGAATGGAAGGAATGGAAATTAAGGTATACCGCAACAACGAATCACTTCTTTCTACTCAAGACATCCCACTTTTCATTCGAAACCTGGGTGTATAAAACCATCTAGAGCTCCTAGAAACATTAAAAGCCAATACGAAGGCAAAGAATTTTCTGAAACCATTAATAGGCAGTTATAACATGTAATATAATGAGTAGTTTTGTTTCCATGAACATGAACTGCAAGCTTACACACTGTGAGATTTTACCTGTATCGGAAACTTCAGCTCAAGATAACTTTAAATCTAATCACAGTCTATTCATTCATCAAATAAAAAAACCATTTTAAAGTTTGTGCTACTGTTGGTCCTTAAAGGTTTACTTATGTTGGTTTCGGCAGCTTTGAAATTTACACACCATTTTCACAAGGATGTCAACTTGAAATTTGTTACTTAAATAACGATTTTAGGAAAAACCTCTAATTTGTGGGCTAATCAATCGATCATTTAATTTTTATAAAGGGTATCCACAAGAGTTTCTTTAATTTTCGAAGAACGGTGTTTAGAAGATCTAATTCATTTACTTCTTGATGCAAGAGAATATGAGTTGAAAACCTGAAAGCACCATAAAATATGCCAGATTTCACTACTTCAAACTCAGCGGAATTACATGGATCACAGGTGTTCAGAGAAACCACCTTGTTAATATTGACTTCTCGTATAGCATCCACTCTCCATTCAAAGGGAGCAAAATGTGACTGTAAGGTATTCCTCTATTCTGGAATTCAGTTGTCAGCATAGTATATGCTTTTATTAAACTTTTATCTTTGGCAGATCGTTTATAAGTTCTCCATATTACAAGCAAAATCTTGCAATCAATTCAGGCTCGAAAAATTGGACTGAGAATATAATCCATGCTGCCGACAATCTCTTCCGTTTGTGATTATAAGTTAAAGCAGAAAAGCGAAGGGTTACCGAATGCTCGACTTAATACCATTGCATCTTTGTTTTGTTGTTTTTGGCTGTTTCCTGTTCTTGAAGATATCTTTGTAGCTCGGCAGCTTTAATGCGTTCTTCTTCTGTACAATCTTAGTTCATTGAAACACGTCTTTTGACGTATATTGATCAAATATATACTGAAGCCAACATTTTCTGAATTTTGTAATGCAGATCATATTAACTAGTTATATAAGCGACATATTGTAATTTTTACTTTACAGAATAAACCGGACGGTTTTCCGTTTGCTGTATTTTGTTTTTGTACTCAGCCTCTCATCATGAGGGAAAGTAGGGGATATAACATTTGGTCCATCAACTGATAAAAGAACTTATATCGTAGCTCGTTTCATTTTTTTTTTGCTAATTAGATCAATGGAACTATGGTTCTCCATACTTGGTGGTAAGATTAAATTTATTTCTTTGGATTTGGTCAGAAAAGTCTGGTTATTTAAAAAATGGAACATTCCTACTTTAAAGTTTCTGTCTGCTTGCACTTCTCTGCGTTCATCCTCTGCTCTTCCCCTTTAGCCATAGACCTGTATATCTTTGCTAGTGCCGTTTTGTGCAGTTTGCCTTTAGATTGGTATGGCTTTTAGAATTTTGAAAGCCGAAGGTCAGTTTTTAGCTGTATGAATTATACAAAGCTGTGCCAATGTCCTTTCTCTGCTTTTTCTACATAGAGTGGACCAAAAGCATAAGAGCCTGGTTATGGAGACAATGGGTCTTTGACAAACCCAAAGATGCACAGACTCCGCCAGCTCTCACTTCTGTTGCCGGTTCTGCGTGTTGGCATGGGCTGTCGCAAAGTTAACTAACTGTAATTGCAGAAGTACAACACTGCAAACAACGCGGATATTAAGCAATACGGATTGCAAATATTAAATTAGATCGCCGAAGTCGGTCAAGCAATTATGGGTTAAATAACAAAATTGCTTCACCGAAACCAAACCGCGAAAGTAGAACACAGAAACTTCACCGAAACCAAACCGCGAAAGTAGAACACAGAAAGTCGGTGCGACTAATCACGCAAAATCAGCGAAATAAAAGTTAACCCAATTTGGTTGCAAGCTCGCCTCAGCTAATTGATCGACCGCCACCCAACGCCCAGAACCGGAAGACTTATATTTATAAAAGGCAGAGCAGTTAGGTTAGAAGTCAGTTAAGTTTAGCATGACCTTGCAGAGCACACAAAAATACTAAATAAAAATACTAATAAAGAAACAGATTTTAAGTCTTTGTAAGATATTCATAAAAATCGTGACATTTGTAATTGGAAAATGGATTAGTTAAGTTTGTTAAGGACCTGTGCAGAGCACAATAAAATACCAATAAAATACTAATAAAGAAAACAGATTTTAAGTCTTTGTAAGATATTCATAAAAATTGTGTACACTGTAATTGGAAAATCAGGATTAGTTAGGTTTGTTAAGTGACCTGTGCAGAGCACAATAAAAATACTTAACAATGGCGCAGCCAATCTAGAACCTGTCTCTCAAGAAAAAATTCTCATTAGAAAAGTGTTTGTTATGTGCGTACATTTTCGAATTGTTAACTGGGATTTGTAAAGTCAACGACTAGTGTAGTGAAATGAAGAAAATTCTACAGTGCTCCATTCTAAATAACAGACAGAAGTAGATCTTGACGTCAGTTTTGTGATTCTTTCTGTCTGTCGACTATTTACGTGTTAAAACTCTAACTCAAAGGCAACGTTATAACGTAATAAAAAAAAATCAAAATAGAATTAAAAGCTTTGGCTGCTTGTGTTAATTTTATGACAAATTTTGTAATAATTCATGTTAATATCTTTCGAAATATGCAAGATTCCAACATACTGTTGTTACCAACAAAGTGACCCACCATCGTCACAACAGTTAGCTGAAGTACCATAAATTTAAATGAAACAAATGCTTTGCTTAACAGCTCACGGCAAGCCATCATAGAAGCAGCGATCGACAGAAGTTTAAATATTCTATAATCTGAAACTTCACACCCACAGCACTTTGCCAACATAATATAACTTAAACTCATCGTGGAACTCGACGAGCAGTGCAGAGACAAATTGGAAAATTGCAGTCAACGTCAACGAAACCATATAAAAGAGCGCTGAAGATAAGAGAAAGAGAAAACAAACAATATAGCAACACACCACACCTAACAGCAGCGGCAGACAGCATAACAAGCGTAAGCACATGTTAGTGTTATTATTTGTTTGTTTATTATTTTACTGGACTACATGCATGGCAATCAGTCTTTCAATTTTTTTCTTTTATTACAAACTATACAATAGAGTTAAGATCATTTGTTGTTATTTAAACGTATCATTATTTGTACAATTTTTTTTTGGTATACCCTCTTTTGTAAAAAAAAAGACCATTCGGCAGCAGCCTAGTAGCGAGGTGAATTTCTCAAAATATTGACAAATGAAAACTTTTAAACCTGTAATTTGATAAGTAGTTTCGGCAAATTTAATAAATGATTCAATTCCACAATGAACATATCTATCTATCTCAAAGTGATTATACATTACTGCCTTTAACCGTTGTTAAGTTGAAAAGCATATTTCAATTCTCAAACAAAAATATTACAAATAATTTTTAACTGACATATCTTCTGCACAATAAACACTACAGAAGTAAGACTGGTACTAAATTGTCGGGTTTATGATAAAAGTACACGTGTAGAAAATACTGTATTATATTCCATTTTTCCACCATTTGACCTGGTAGGTTAAAGCAACCTACGAAAAATCTTGACCGATATATTAATTCGTACATGTTGCAATGGAACCATAATTCTATTCGTAAGGGGAGCTATAGTTTTTTTAAAAAATGGAAAAGATTAATAATGAGCAAAACGTAGAACTAGTTTTGAGGAAGCTATTGACAGGATTTTTAACAATGAAAATTGCAGGGAATTTAGGCTTATCCAAGAAGTTGACAGACAACAACAAATCGAGAACAACAAATACCATTGCAACAAGTGTCGTATTCTAAATACGAAGAAATAGACGTTGATCCCGAGGATCAATAGATTACAAGTCATTTCTTTTAAATTATTCTAGGGATTCCCTTAGGCCCAAGGGGATCCTTTAAACAAAGGGCAATCAAATTTTAAGTTATAAAAGCAATTGGTGCTTTAATCAATTGTTTTATAAATATTGATGAATAATGACGATAACGTGTTGACGTTGAGGTCAAGAAAATAAGGCGTTCAGCTTCATTGGATCTATCGAAATCGCAAAACTTAAATAAAAATTTCGAGGTGACAGAATCTAAACATACGGAAACTATTGAAAACAGAACAGACAAAAGGTTACTAAGTATCCTAGACAAAATCGAGATTGGTACAGAGGTGACTTTAACAGCTATTAAAGAAAGTTTTGTAAAGAGTAGAGAATTCAAAAAGACATAGACAGATTTTTTAACGGTTTACCTCCGCTAAATTTCATAATGACAGAAAATAATACAATGAATTTGGAGGACACCCGATTAGGTCCCTACTCGGATCTTAAGACGGTTATTCAAATATTGAGAGATATGACTCAATTTTTGAAGCAAGAGAGAACGAGGATTGTACACTTAGGTTACATGAATTTTAAGATTGTCGGGCACAGCATATAATAGTTTAAATGAAACGGATAAGACGATATTCCTATCTTTCTTGCCTAAATATAAGTTAAAGGGCGTGGCATACTCACTTTGCGATAACATGTCATTCAATAACTTCGAAGAATTCGCTAGTCACTTACAGGATTTTTTCATGAAAAGGAAAAGTCTAAGTGACCTCACCGGAGAAATGCAATCTTGCAGACAAAACCGGGTGAATCCATACAGTTATATGCATTAAGAACAAGGGATGCTTTAAACGAATGTATTATACATTTGGAAAGCATAATAAAAGACGGAAAATCTTTAGATGCGATGCAGAAAGAATATAACGAAATGGCAAAAACTGTGTTTACAAGGGGTTTAGCATCGCCATCCTTAAAACAGTTCGCATGTCTTAATGAGAAGCAAACGTTCGCGAACCTCATTGAATCAGTTAAAAAATGGAGGGCTACGAAACTGAATCGATCGTCGACTTACTTAGGGATTTACAAGTAGATAGAAAAGAAGATACTTGGAAACAGAAGTTGGAGGCTCAGCGACCAGTTGAATGCTGTGAATTTTGCAAACGTCCAGGCCATAGTATGGAGTCCTGTAGACTTAGGCAAAAACTCCATTCTGTTTCAATTGCTCACTCTACGGTCATGATGTCATGAATTGCATTAAAATGTACCAATTTCAAATAACAAAATCGTGCCCAAATGGCAAAAACAAGATAATGGTCGCGCACAAGAGACTGGGAGCCATATGGAGAAATTTTCCGGCGTAAAACGAGTCCCCTTTGAAAGTGAGCAGCACCCATTTAACACGACAGTTAATAATAACCCATTCCGAAGGGACGAACACACAAACAGGGCTGTAAAAGCGCAATGTATATATTGCGGTAAATTGGGCCATTTAATTACACACTGTTATCTAAAGCAGAGGGACGAAAGGAACCGTACTGCAAATTGGTCAAAAAACTAGGTTATGAGGTTCGGGGCACGACGAACTGAAAACTAAAAATAAAAGGAAATTGGTAGGGTGCCAGGTAAATATTTTGTCAAATAAAAGTAATCTTATACCTAACTTTGGTATAGAAAATTTTGAATTAATAGAATCGGTTAATTGTAAGGATTTTAAGGTAAAATATGCACCTAAGTATAGTAAAGGCAAATTAGTGTTAGAACCAAAAATAATTGGAACAAATTAAACAAAGTTAATGTTTCACTTAACTATGCCCTTGAAACTCCCAAAATAAGCGAACCGGTTGGTTGTACTCAACTAAAATTTAATGAACCTATTCTTGAACAAGTAAAAGGGGTTGAAGGTCCAAGAAAATATAATGATAAATCGGAGAATACGGATTTAAAGTCTGTAATGAAACTTAAAAGTAGACGACAAATAGAGCGAAATTGCTTTGATAACAATAGGGAAATTTTATCCCAATTATTGGGCTTATTATTATGCTTATGGAAGCTTATGGAAAATGTACTTCAAAACACTAAAAATAATTTGAGTCCTGCACGTAAATACATCTCACCAATCCTAAAAATTTCGTATGCGAAAGCAATCCAGTGGTTCGGACTAGACAAATAGTGGGGGTCGGTTGTTTTCGTCGCAACCAACCCCAATCACCAAATAGGCGAAAAGTTGGGAGTAACAGATTTGAGAATATAAATGAATACGAATATGAATATGAATATAGTACAAAGTCAATGATAGTGATAGATATAGAGGAGGCAATAAGGCCACTGGATGTAATGATAGACACGGGAAGCGATGTAAATTTAATTAAGAAAAGTTATCTAAAAGGGGATATAAAGATAGAAAAATCAAATATTAACTTAGTGGGAATTTTTGGGTCTGGAAGTACCCTGGGTAATATAAAAGCAATATTATATTAGGAGACAGAACTTTAAAGTGTGATTTTTTCATAATAGATGATAGTGCAAATATTCCGGTGCAGGCATTTTAGGAAATGGTTTTTATCGCAACATTGCTTTATTTGTGGGCCTTTGGGAGTAATTAAATTTCCAAATTTAAATGTCCAAATACAGTTGAAAACTTTCAATCCATTAAAAGATATCCGCGGTGACAAAAGGTGCACTGATACAGGCGAGGACTCTTCGCAAGAGGTTCTTGTTCCGGAAAAATATTTTATGAGGGGGATAATAAAACTTACGAAAGTTCATTCTGTGAAAATTCTCAGAGGAGTTTTCTGTCCAACGCTGAACCTTCGAACGGTTTGTCTAAAAATAATTCGGAGAACACTTACTCTGAGGGGTAAATAAAGGATGGATAGTGTGGGACGCGAATAGACTCACGAAACCTTTAGAGTACCCGGGTCCATTTTCAAGTAAATTTAAAAACAGAACGTAGACACTAGCATAGCTATAATTCCCGGAAGATGTAGGATGTTAATAAAAATACCTACAAATCTACGCGGCACTGTTTTATGCGACAAGCACGAGCTGGCGCCTGGGGTGTTAGTTGGAGGTGGTATTACGGAAGTCATTAACGAAGGAGCAATTATAAGTGTAATGAACGTAACTAACGAATATTTTTGTTTCGATAAGAAAAATTTAATAAGAAGCACTTGGAAAAATTAAGTTGAGCAAGTCAAAAAAATGACTAAGAGAAATTTGAATTACGGAAATACATTTTGTTTAACAAAGGAAGATAGGGTAAAAGTTATTAAACAAGTTAATATTAGATAAAACTTGGAGCAGAGAGGAGGAACAATCAATAAAGGAGATTTGTATAGAATACAGCGATGTTTTCTTTTTAGAGGGAGACAAGTTGACTCATACGAATACAATTATGCACGAGATTCCAACATTGAAGGACCACCCACCAATAAATCAAAAGATGTACAGGTTACCACAGAAACACCGACAAATAATTATAGCTGAAATAGATAGGTTGATAGAAGAGGGCATTGTCACAAAGTCAAAATCGGGTTGGAACGCACCACCTTTGCGTGCCAAAAAAGCGTAGATGGCGAGAAACAATGGAGAATAGTGGTTGATTACAGAAAACTGAATCAAATAACGGTAGGCGAAGTATTCCCGCTTCCCAGGATAGAAGATATATTGGACCAACTTGGGCATTCTCGTTTTATAGTTCGTTGGACCTTGTTTCAGGATACATGCAGGTGTTAGTAAATCCTGATGATCGAAAGAAAACGGCGTTCAGCACGCCTTATGGACATTACGAATACCAAAGAATGCCATTTGGGCTGACATCGGCTCCTGCTACCTTTCAAAAGTTAATGAGCGAGGTCCTGACTGGTTTACAGGGACTAGAGTGTTTTGTTTATCTGGACGACATTGTAATATACGGGAGGACACTAGAGGATCACAATAAAAACTGGTGAAAGTACTAGATAGACTACGACAACACAATTTAAAACTTAAAGTGGAAAAATGCAATTTTCTGCGAAGAGAAATTATTTATTTGGGTCATAAGTGCTCGGGGAAGGAGTGAGTCCAGACCCAGAAAAGGTGAAATGCGTGCAAGATTTTCCGCGACCAGAAACGGTACGACAGGTACAATCCTTCTTGGGATTGGCTAACTATTACAGAAAGTTCATCCCAAATTTCTCAAAAAAGCTGAACCCTAAATAAGCTATTACGAAAGAACATAAAATTTAAGTGGGATGAAGAATGTCAAGAAGCATTTCAAATTTTAAAGGAAGAGCTAATTTCGCCTGAACTATTAGTATACCCGGATTTCGACCAACCATTTAATTTGACAACAGATGCGAGTAACGAAGCCTTGGGGCGGTACTATCACAGGGAAAAGTGGGTAAGGACAGACCAATAGCATATGCTAGTCGCACGTTGAATCCTGCAGAACGTAGATATTCAACTACTGAAAAGAATTGCTAGCTATTGTATGGGCAGTAAAAGTGTTCAGATGCTATGTATACGGACGTAAATTTACCGTGTATACTGACCATAAGCCACTCAAGGGTATAATTAACCTAAAGGATCCAACTTCAAGAATGGTAAAATTTCACTTTAAATTAGCGGAGTACGACTACACGGTGGAATATAAGGCGGAAAAGCAAATACAAATGCAGACGCACTTAGCAGAATCCCGAGCGGGGGCCTACACGTACAATAGGAACAGAAGATGCAAGGAATACATGTTTTAGCTGCGAAATAGTAACTAGACGACAAGCAAACATGGAAAGAGGAACTGGGGATAGCCAAGGCGAGCCGGATAGCACACTTACGCAACAACTATCGGATGGAGCGGAGCTACCTATGACAAACGGTAAAAATAATGACTCCACGACCCAAACCATAACTCGAAAAATAAAACCAAAAAACTTCAAACCAGGGAAGAAATTAACACAATACTAAGGGAGTACCACGACAATCCTCTAGGGGTCATTGCGGATTTCAAAAGACTTACTACAGAATTAAGGGAGATTTTAAATGGAAGGGTATGCGAAAAGACATAGCGAATTATATTAAAATATGTAAGGACTGCCAACTGTTCAAGCAGGGCAAGAAATAAAAGCTCCTTTAATCCATACGGATACGAGTAGACGGCCTTTCGAAAAGGTGTTCTTAGATATCGTTGGCCCGATTAATACCACTTATTCTAACAATAAATTTATACTTACATTTGAGGACGACCTATCGCGATTTATGCAATGCGTAGCCATCCCAAATATGGAAGCAGACACGGTGGCCAGAGCGTTCTTCGAAGAAATAATTTGCCAGTATGGAATACCAAAAGTGGTACTGACCGATCAAGGAACAAACTTTTAAGCGAGATTTTTAAAAATTGTTGTAAATTGCTAAAAATCAAAAATCCAAAGCTCAGCATACCACCCTGAGACTAATGGATCACTTGAACGCTCACATCGGGGATTGATTCAGTATTTAAAAATATTTTCAAAAGAGAACCCCAAAAGTTGGGATACATTGCTAAAACCAGCTATGTTTTGTCGAAACACAACTTGGCATAAATCTATCAATATGACACCGATGGACTGCCTATTCGGATATACTCCACCGGTACCAACCGAACTTAAACGAAACCCGGAACCAATTTATAATACAGATAATTATTTTTCCAGCTTAAATATAAATTTCAAAGGGTCCACAAAATAGCTAGAGACCACCAAATAAGGAATAAGTTGGCATCGAAAACATATTATGATAAAAAAGTAAAAATCATAACTTTGCGCAGGGTGACAAGGTACTTTTGCGAAGGCCTATATTAACAAGTAAATTAGAGGCGAAATACACGGGTCCTCACACCATTATGAGAATTAACGGACCGGTTAACTGCACGATCCGAACGGAAAAGAAGAACAGAAGGGTACATGTGAACAGGCTGGTACCATTTTACGACTAAGTCATAGTGAAGGAGAAAAGTCTTTACAAACTTAAAGCATACGCTAACACGCAGAACAATAACACTATCACGCAGAACAAAACAGTTACACCTACAATTAACAATGAAAAGGAAGAACACCCACAGTCCTTATCCATATGTAGTTAGCATTTTTTTACACAATAACAACAATAGGCACCAATCTAAAATAGTAACATGTTTTAGGTCTACAATGGAAAACGACAACAACTCGGAGCACAACAGTGCAACAAGCTTACCGGAAACGGAAATTTTCGACGGCGATTGGGAAAACTGGAATCAGGCTGAAAAGGATTTCGAAAAGAAACGATGGAAACAAAAGTGGAGGACTGGCTCCTCCAAAGTCACCCACAACTAGCTCTAAGCGAACGACGAGGTGTTAAACGAAGGGCGGCTACGGGGAGCACTTCTTGCAGTATGAACACACAATACTCAATCGGGACTATTTAGTAAAAGATTTTAAAACATCTTATGTAAAAAAAAAAAATTTTTTTTAGCGGAAACCAAATAATGAATTATAAAAATAATACAAACATTAAAGAAATTATTTGTTTTTTTTAACAAGGTAGCGGGATAATTCTAACACACATAAACTGTCTGTAAATTATTCATGTAGAGTAGACTAGTAGCAGACCATAACTTGAGTACACCAAAATCGTTTGTATAACCGGCCTTTCTGCATGTATTAGAATTTATTATGGGTAGAAATTTTATGTTAATACAACTTGATTAGAGGATGAAATAAACTAATATTAACCAACACATTGTAGGTACGGAAATGAACTGGATCATTATAATTATCGTACGCAGCTGCTGCTAAGGAATTAAATATTAATCAGTTGGATGAGCAAGAGGGTATGTACATGGAACCTAGAGGAATAGTGTACTCCTACAAGGATACCTGGCAGGTGGTGACTGAAATTGAACAACCGGATTGGAACGATCTGCTAAAAACTTGACGCAGGCGAAAAGGAAGTTAGAAAATATTTGTAATGTAGAAAATCCAATTAACTGCAACAACGAAGTAACAATATTGGAGCATCATATAGAACGAATTCACGAAGACGTCGCGAAGTTAAACATTTACTCGGCAAGACAAAAAGGGGATTACTGGATATAGTGGGTCACGCCTACAAATTTCTGTTCGGAATCATGGACAGTGATGACTCGGAGAAGATCTTTGCTAAAATGGCGGAATTAGAGGGATCGGAAAAAACTCGGTTCATATAATTGAACGGCAAACATCGATTCTACAAAATAATTTTGAGTTAATATTTAAGCCGATGAAAGAACTAAAAACCAACAAAATAAAATTATAGCATCTATAAATCGGACCTCGATGGAAAGTGAACATAATCGCAATACCTTGGGAATATTCAGTAAACGGACACAACTACTAACACAAGTAAACGCCCTGTACTTAAACATTCTAAACCAAGTGCAAATCGTAGAGATTGCGTTGATTAAGTATGGAACCTTAATTAATGCTTTCAACCTGGGTAAAATCCATCCATTCCTGTTTGATGCTCAAACATTGGGAAGCTATATGAATGGTTGGAACAGAAGCAAAATATGGTGGAATCTAAGACAGTGAGGGAAATAATAAATAGAGCCGGGAAGTTAGAATGGACTAGAATACACGATAATTTCCTCATTAAGTTGACGATACCCGTAATTCTTCAAAACAGAGCATTCTAAAAGTATATGTATACCCGTATAAAAGTAACAGAGAGTATAAAATTTCAAACTGTCACATAAATAATATTATAACAAATCAGAAGAACGAACTGAGCGATGGCATGTCTGAAGACGATTTTAAGCAAAGATGCCAGAGCTTACACTTGCCGGATCATGAGACAACGACGTTTGTTTGCCATGACATGCCATTCGAAACAGTAAAACAAACAACCTGCCTTAATAATAGTACTACAATAGGTGAGGACAAAATAATAAGCAAAGGGAGCGCGAATGTTGCGACACAACGAAGGTGTCTGCCCCAGCGGATCTTGTGCAGCTTATAAAACCCAATGGTTGGTTATTCATTTTAGTAAAAAATAAATATATCGTCGAAGTGCGAAAAAATGGACATACAATACACTATGGGGAACCGGCATTCTCGAGTTAAATAAATCTTGCATACACGAGATAGGCAAATGGAGAATACCCATGCAAAAACAAGCTTGGTGGACATCTACGGCAGGAGTGCGGGTAGAAAACCTTATATTACCAGGTACAAATGGGTTTTAAATCAACCACCACAGCTCTCAAAGGGAGAAGCAATATCGATACACGAAACACCGGAGAATCTAATCCAGAAGTACGAAACAGAAGTGGAAGAAAACTTTAAAAAATTAAAAGTGAAATACAATGGAAACCCTGGTACCAACAAACCATCACACAAACACACGGAAACACAATGTTAATAATTTTACTGGTGGCATTTATGATAGGATTGCTATACTGGCAGTACCACCTGAAACGAGCACAAGAACAAAATGAAACCACAGTAAACATTACAAACGGAGTGGAAACACAAATGGTTAGCATGGACTCGAAAAAAGAAAAATGAAAAAACAATGACGCAAAAAAAACGGAAATGGTAGCAATCGACGCGGTCGTTCAAACAACCCAAATGGAACCAACGCCCGCGAAGAGAACCAAAATGGAACATACAAAGAACATACGAACAGCCAACGAGGAAACCAAACAAACAAGCGCAGCAACTGGGTTAACGAGGGCATCCTCAACACGCAGAGCTAAGCATAGCAACGGGGAGGGAAGGTTAGATCATCAACTTTGCAATTATAACATCTGATACACAGAGTACTGGCTACCCTG